>SKCR01010958.1:0-129789 GCA_019454045.1 Zanthoxylum bungeanum | reverse complement strand
AATCAATTTGAGCTATTTATTTTTCATTTTATATGTTTTTGAGATTTTATTATATTCAAAATATAAATTCTGTTATTTACATCCAATGTATTTATCTCAGTATCATCTTTATATAATGAAACACTTTAGTGTTCTAGAATATAAAGGTTTTATCTGCATCGGATTAAACACTTGATATAGAGATAATGTCTCTAGTCAAACTAGTTACATATAACATTTCCTAATTTAAGTACATACCCAAATGGTAGTTCCTAAATTTAGGTATCTACGGTCGAAACAACGACTTTCGTCCCGTTTCTAATCGCAGAGAAATCTCGGCTTGAAGCCAGTATCCAGCTCACAGCGGGATTCTGCACGTCAATACTATACGTATTATGTACCACACTAAGTATTTAAAATCTATTTCAATACTAGTAGTGAATATAACTTTGACAAACATTTTAAAGTCAGAGCCTTGCCCTTTCTTTAATTCCTTCGTTTCTTCCATATCCAAATGGTAGTCGCTACGGGATATGTCAAATTATCTTTTTCAATATTTCACAACCTTTGGCCAAGCCTTGGGTTTCGGAATATCGAAACGATGTTGCACCTTGTGCTACATGCCCAATTGCAAACTTGACTCTTTTCTCCACTAGAATAGTCAATTAATTCTCCAAGAATTATTAATTGCAATTTTAATACTTTTAAATCTAAAGATAGATTTATTGTAAGTATATTAATTAAGCACTAAAGTCATATCACATAAATCTTCCAAAGACTTTATGCTCTACTATTGCTTAATTATTGGCTTAGTCATAATAAGTTATTTTATCAAATAAATTAACCTGTTATTAATTCCCAATTGAAAATTAAATCATTTAAAACATTTAATCAAAGGATTATTATATTTTAAATATTCAACCTTTCAATTCTTTCTTGATTTCAATAGTCCAACTATTAATCAATTTTAATAAGGTACTATTTATATAATGATTACAATAATCCAATTATTTAATCAACTATAATTTTAATATTGATTACTATAATCTCATTATAAAATCAACTATCATTTAATTCAATTATATTGATTACTATAATCCAATTATAAAATCAACTATATTTAATTCAATTATATTGATTACTATAATCCAATATAAAATCAACTATATATTGAATGAGTTTGTATATAGTCCAACTATATATATATTTTTAAAAAACAAATAAAAAATATTAGTCCAACTAATACTTTTGATTAATGCGACGAGAAAAATATAAATGAGCGTGTTTAGCGAGTATTGAACGAATGTTGCAAATTCAATACTTGCCTCCCACTATTTTTCGTCGAGTCTCTAACCCTCTGTGGAGTACTCGGGAAACCGTGTTTCTAGTGGGCTAGGATCCTATTAAATAACACACAACCCTGACTTTGGCCAATAAAAAGCTGTATGCTATTTAACTAGGTAGTAGATCTCACAGATCAATTGGATCTCATCCAATTCCTAGATCCGGTTAGGTGGACATCCAAGTCCGAAACATATGTATAATGTCAATGTATCCAATACATTTTCCTAACCATATCCTCCGATCTCATCTAGGCCTTGGCTTTGGCCAAAAACAAACCTAATGATTCCAGTTAAGCAGGACCCCTTGACGAGGAAAGTTTCGTAATCAATGTCATTGGACAAAAGTGATCTGACTTTGGCCAATAAAAATCACGATTTGGACAAGACACCGATATGCAACAAAACTTCTCATGATTCAAGTACATCCTTGATTGACAAAGGTCTTGACTTTGGTCAAAAACAAACCAATGCCAACTTCGGATCTTGAACAAGAATCATTCAATGGAAGGATATTTGCTTAATATTGATTGAGGGATTTTCGCGTGCAAATTGGCTACCATTTAATTATCTTTGTTAAGGTCTCATCATCATACACCCTTAAACATGCATTCTAAATACATAATAAAGCGAGTATGAAATAAAATAATAATGATATGCGGATGTATACTTTACACATTGATCCTAGATCAAATCTCTCCCTTTCTCACTCAAGCTAGCACTTGTACTACTTCTACCCGTTACACTACACTTCTAAAGAAACCTCATATATAGAGGGGGAATAGGTGAGAAGAGAATACAAAGAGAAAGAAGGTGATAAGCTGGACACGCAGGTCCAATTTAAAAAATCGAATTTATTACAACAATTTCTAAAATTGCCCACCCGACTAATATCCATCCGATATACATTATTCATTCAACACAACCACGTATTCACACATATAAGCATGCTATCAATCAATCAATCAAATTAATTAATCTGATAATTAAGTGATCATCCAATGTTCAAACAACGATTTGATTTTGTTCGAGTCAAACTCGTTTTTGCGAATAAGTACTTAAAGTACGAATTCATGAATTAAATTAAACTACATCATTAAATCTAATTTAACATGTATTTAATACTAATTCACTATTCAATTCCAAATTAAATATTACACTTTTATTTAATAAACCTTTTACGATTTAAATTCCAAATCTAATCGTAACGCGTCTCAAAGACCGATTAACGTCCAACGTCATTCAATTAAAGTCCAATGGGCTTTTGATTGATTTCTTAAGGCGTGGACTTTTGGTCAACTCGGGTCAAACCGATAACCAAAGTCCAATCCGGGATTTACCCCATAAGCCCATAAATCAATCTTAGCCCATTAGCCCCAATTGAACATTAAAGGTTCATTAGCCGCAATTGGGCTTTATGGTTAAGGTTTTGGGCCCAATTGGATCCAATCCACTTGGCCTAAACCAAACTTGATAATCAAGCCCAAAAGGCCCAATTACAACAATAAATTCTAATTTCCAAAATTAGGCCAATTAATTAAATCCAAAAATCCAATTTTCACAATTTAATTACCAAAAGTGCATTATATGATTAATCAACTAAATCAACATTTCCAAAACACTAAATTAGTCCAATTAATCATACTTAATTCATTATACATGTCAAACACACATAATGAAAAATCAAACCCATAAATGCTTCAATGCTCTCGGCCAAGGAAGGTGATTTTGTGTCCGATTCGGTTTCGATCCAATTGAACCTACAATCGACATCAAATCAACATCCGATTTGATTTCATACACATCCAATGTCACAAAACCAAAATTACCAAGACATTCAATAGGGCTATACATTCGGCCAAGGTGAAGGAAATTGGGGATTTTTGTTCAATTCAAAATTCAATCAAATTGACTTCAAATTAACATCATCCTTTATCATTATAACTCATCCAATGAATTTAAAATGAAAAAATTCCAAGAATCCAAGACTCCTCACATTCGGCCAACATGAATAAATTGGGGAAAATTATTCCAAATCAATTTCAACAAATTGGTCCAACCAAAATGCAATTAAACACATGTTATAAGCATACTTAAACAATCAATTTATTCAAATCATGCTCAACAAACATTTACCCAAATTTTAAACCCTACAATTTTCATGCTTGCAACATTAGCTCATGATGCCACTGTTGGTTATTCTAAGGTCCCAAGATCACATCAAGACATGAAATAATGCGTGAATACATCAACGGAGGTAGCGGAATACTCACATTGATCGGTTATGTCGATTTGGAGACGAATGAAGGCCCAAAACGCACTGCCCTTCATGCCAAACTGCAACAGTCCACTGTCCCTGCAAAACAGAAATTTGAGTGAAGAAACGGAGCTCCTAGCTTCGTCGGATGGATCCCGTCTCATGGTCGAACCTCCCTACCACCTTCGCAAGACTTGTAAGTGTGCTAGCACTTGAATTTTCACCATGAAAATCCACTCTAGCTTCCCTCAAAGTCACGTTTTTGTGATGAAAACAGTGAGCATTGTGGCCCCTTGGCGTGAGAGAAGAGAGTTTTGAGAGAGATGTTAATTGTGTTAAGTTAAAATGATTTACCAAAAATCAATTTATATTTATGCCATAATATTTATTAAATTAATAATAAAATTATGACACAAAACATGCAATGGCTTAGAGTGTCAAACACTCAATTTCCATGCATAACATTGAGTGCATTGTACACAATCTACATGCAAAGCATTAGAATGACATGTGTCATGTGGGGCCCACACGTTTCCAAATGAAAGTGGGGCCCCACGTGCACTCACGCGTTCGGGTTCGATATTTCCGAAATACCGAGCTTACGTCGCGACGTTAATTCAATCGAATTTAAATAAATAATTGCGCCTGGCGTAATTATTATTTACGTCGCTAACGAATTAATTCTAAATTAACTCGTTTGCCCGAATTAAAATCTAATTTTAATTCCGCGTCGAAATCTAATTTCGTCTAATATATCGAATATATTTAAACATCGATTAATTCGAATTAATCGTTCTCTCTCTTAGACGACATTTTATCCCGGATAAAACATCTCCGTTATTAATCCTAGATTAATTTATCTCTCTTCTGTATAATCCCAGATTATTCAAGAGTGCGAGTTGTGCGTCATCGGTGGATTATCGGGAAGCGACCCATGAGATCCCCGGATAATCTGGTAGTAAATACGGTCGTCGGAGTATCCGAATCACGTACGTACCAAGTACTACGTTCTACCGATTTACGAGACAAGGTCGACTCCTAGCAAAGCACCAAGTCTTCCCAAGTTCTCCGGACATATCATCAAAGAATATCTAGATCTGTATCAAGCGTAGTATACAATGTATTGTGTATATCGGCCCAGTATCGGATAATCACGTGCTAGGGCTGGGGCTGGATAAGTGTCTGCCCCGTCCGAAACACATATCGGATGTCTGGTAACTAGTCTCTATAATCGGATATTCATGACCTGGTCATAATATCACGATTGGATGCGCATCACTTAAGAGCACTAATACCGTATCCTGCGTGACATCATCTCCATTATGACTGGAGTGACACTTCCGTCTTGACATCACATCCAATACACTACGATTCTCTGATAAACCCAGAAGAGGTGAACACAGAACCAGTTAAGATCCCCCACCACCAAAAAAAAGTTTACCGATTGTCGTAAGTATTAGCGATGTAAGTCTCAGGTTAAGACTATACACACCTACCTTGATTTCGGCCTCCTATAGACACCTAGTCATAATACCAATGGGATTCCGAAGGGTCTATCCAGAGCGAAGCTGTTTCCCGTACCATCGGTGAAACACGACCTCCTATCGCACTTGCACAAGTATCCAATACTTATATATATGAGAACTATGCCGTTGTGCCCTCACAACGCGCACAAGTGCAATACTAGCCTATTCCGCATTATCGATGTCCAGTCTCGATAATACTACGGCTAGGGATATTTAATGATTAATCCTTCGTGGACTGATACTGTCTCATATCATCTCAATCCAGGAACTAATCATAGGGATCTCTCTTCATTTATATATCTATGGTGATCTAATCACAAATGATGAGAGTGCAATTTCCTTATTACATAGTTAATTTGCTACAACAACACAATGATCTGTGCAATAGTGACGCTATGGGTCATATTATCCAACAATTACATCAAAATGATAATTCCAAGAACACTATGATTGCTTCAATCCATCCATGGATCGAATTAACTTGCAAAACCTTGTTTGCTCGTTTTGGTACGACAAAACCATCATGATGTTATAAACATCCTCCAAAAGGTTTATGTTTAAGGAAATTGATTTTGACGTTCCTGCTGCCATATTCATAAATGAAATATGCAACATCAACAAGCATTATCCAAATGGATTTAACAATGGCAACTGGTAAAAGGTTTCGTCGTAATCGACATAATGTTGATAACGATACCTTTTCGCTACAAGCCTAGCTTAGTACGTTGGTATGTTGCCTTCCATGTATGTCTTCCTTGAAGACACATATAGTACCAATAGTCAAAATGCCTTTCGGTACATCAACTAGTGTCCAAACTTAGTTGATACATGGAATCCATTTTGGACTTCATGGCACTTTGCCATAATAGGGAGTCGATACCTTGTATCACTTCCTCATACGTAGTCAGTTCGTATTCCTAAAAAAGATTGACATCTTTATGAGGTGAGATCAGAAACCCAATACCTCATAGGTTGTTTTCTGACTCTCTCCGACTTACGTGGTTCTTGTGTATTCGAAGATTATTGGTATAGTTTCATCCTTGATGAACTATTTGTGTTCCATTAAGGAATCGGTGCCTGAAATAGTATTACTCTGATTTTCATCGAGTTTTACTTTCCTCCCACTTACCACTGCATATAGGTAAACCTCTTAGGAAAACCGCATGGCGAGCAACAATTACATTGTTCTCTTGTGAGTTGTATAAGTACTATACTTTGGTTTCCCTAGGATAACCCACAATTTAGGCACTTATCCGATTTGGGTTCTGGTTTGGTATCATCCAAACATATGCCTAGCATTTCCAAATTTTTATGAATGAGAAAACCCGGTTTCTTTCCTGTTCATATCTAATATGAAGTCTGTCAAACAGATTATTATGGAAACTTATTCAAAATAAGTTTTACACTGTTTAATGCGTATCCCTTGAAGGAAATGGTAGCTCAGAGTGACTCATGATTAACCTTATCATGTCCAATAAAATTTGGTTTCTCCGTTCGGACACACCGTCAAATGACATGTTCGGGGAGGAGTCCTCCTTGAAAGAATACTATACTCTTTCAGTATTGAGAAACTTATTGCTTAAGTATTTTCATCACGGTCAATCATGATGTTTAATACTTTAGCCGATCTGTTGTTTGTCTACTTCGTGTCGAAACTCTTTGAAGTTTCCGATCCGTGTTTCAAAAGAAACACATAACCATAACGCGATGCCACATCCGTAAAGATCACGAAACATTCATATCCACTTCTAGCCTAGCTAGATATGGGCCCACTTACATCACTATGAAAGGGCTAACAGATCGGTGACACTTACACTTTTACCAAGTAAAGGTGTTTAAGCACTTTGCCCAATAAACTAGATTCGTAGAATTTATTTGAATGGAATCAAATATGTCCTAGTATCCACTCTTAGAAAGTGTGGATATAGGAGTCTTATTAATTGTGTCCCAGACAACAATGCCACTTATAAGTCTCAACTGATTAATCAGTTAGAGTTATTTGTTTGTCATGTCATACGTTTGAGATTTATTTATATTCAAAATATAAACGCTGTTATTCACATCTAATGTGCTTATCTCAAAATCATCTTTATAAAATGAAACACTTTAGTGTTCTAGAATATAAAGGTATATCCGCAACGGATTAAACCCTGATATAGAAATAATGTTTCTATTCAAACTAGTTACATTTTAACAATTTCCTAATTTAAGTACACACCCGAAGGGTAGTTCTCAAACTTAGGTCTCTACGGTCAAAACAGCGACTCTCGTCCCATTTCCGATTCGCAGATAGATCTCAACTGAAGTCAGTATCCTGCTTATCAGCAGATTCTGCACACCAGTACATATATTTGTACCACATCAGTATTTAAAATCCAATTTTAATACTAGTAGTGAACATGTTTATGAAAAACATATTTGAAGTCGGAGCCTTGCCCTTCTTCAGTTCCTTCATGTCTGCTTTGTCCGTACAGCAGTCACGCTTCCGTGTCCCCGTTTGCCACATTTTAGGCATATATTCTGGGATATGTCCTATGTCTTCCCAGAAGATTATAATGACTTTGCCTTTTGCCCCTTTTCCACACTCCAGAAGCCTTTGGCCAAGCCTTGGCCTTCTAGAATATCGAAGTAAGATGCGCCTTGCGCTTCTTGCCTTATTGCAAACTTTGGCTTTGTCTCCTTGAGTATAGCCATTAACTCTCCAAGAGTTTTCTATTGCAATTTTTACTTCTAAGATCTAAGGATAGATCTATGAAGATCCTTCAATTTCATTATCATACTATAAGGATCTAATCTTTAGTTCTGATTAAGAAATTAAGGAGTTATTTGGCAAGCTCAATGGATTAAGCACTAAAGTTATCATCACATGAATCTTCCAAAGATCATGCCTACTATTTGCTAACTAACTACTTCTTAACTGGCTAGGCTAAGATGTTATTTTATCAAATAAAGTAACTTCTTAGTTTTCAGGACTATCCTGAAATTTTATTCCCAATTTGAAAATTAAAGTCGTTTAAATACATTTTCACCCAGGATTATGTTTTAAACACTAATCTTTCAATTATCTTGATTCTAATAGTCCAACTATTTAATCAACGATTTTAGGTACTATTTAATATAATGATTACTATAGTCCAACTATATAATCAACTATAATTTAATAGGTTAAATTCATTATATTGATTACTATAATCCAATTATAAAATCAACTATTATTGAAATGTTAATTCAAATATATTGATTACTATAATCCAATTATATAATCAACTATAAATGAAATAGTTTGAATACAGTCCAACTGTTTATTTAAAACAACATTAAATATTAGTCCAACTAATATATTAATTATTTGACGAAAATTTGAAATGAGCGCGTATGGCAAGTAACTAAACGAATATTGCAAATTTAATACTTGCCTCCCACTATTTTTCGGCGAGCCTCTAACCCTCTGTTGAGTACTCGGGAAACCTTGTTTCCTAGTGGGCTAGGATCCCGTTAAATAACACACAATCTTGACTTTGGCCAACAAATTGTATGATAATTAACTAGGTAGATCTCTAAGATCAATTGGATCCCATCCAATTCCTAGATCCAGTAGGTGGACATCCAAGTCCGAAACATATATCTTATATATGCCAATATATCCAATATATTGCCTAACCTTTTTCCTCTGAATCAACTAAGCCTTGGCTTTGGCACAACAAACTTAGTGATCCCAGTTAAGCGAAACCCATTGACCTTGGAAAGCTTCGTAATCAATGTCGATGGACAAGAAGTGATCTTGACTTTGGCCAACAAATCACAACTTGGACAAGACACCGATATGGAACAAAGCCTTCATGATTCAAACACATCCTCGACGACAAAGGTCTTGACTTTGGCCAACAAACCAATGCCAGTCTTGGATCTTGAGTAAGAATCACTCAATGGAAGGAAAAACGCTTAATATGTTTTGAGGGTTTTTTTCGCGTAATTGGCAACCAATTAATTATCTTTGTTAAGGTCTCATCATCATACACCCTTAAACATGCATTCTAAACACATAATAAGGCGCGTAAATAAATAATATAATAATGATATGTGGATGGATACTTAACACATTGTTCCTAGAACAAATCTCTCTCTTTCCTCTCTCCAACTAGCACAAGTATTACTTCTACACTTACCCAATTACATAAACAACACTTCTAAAGAAACCTCATTTACATTGAGGGGAATGGGTGAGAAGAGAAATACACAGAGTAAAGAGGTAATAGGCTGGACACGCAGGTCCAATTAATAAATTCTAAATTTATTACAACAATTTCCAAAATTACCCCACCCATCTAATATCCATCCGATATACATTATTCATACATCGCATCCATGTATTCACACAAGCATGTTATCAATCAATCTAATCCAATTAATTAATCTGAATATTAATGACCATTCAATGTTCAAACAACGATTTGATTTTATGCGAGTCCGACTCGTTTTGCGAATAAGTACTCAAAGTACGAATTCTTGAATTAAATTAAACTACAACATTAAATCCAATTTAATTTGTATTTAATACTATTTCATTATTTAATTCCAAATTAAATATTTACACTTTATTAACGAACCTTTACGACTTAGATTCTAAATCTAATCGTTACGGGTCTCAAAGCCCGATTAACATCCAATGTTAATTTAATTAAAGTCCAATGGGCTTTTAATTAATTTCTTAAGGCATGGACTTTTGGTCAACTTGGGTCAAACCCAAATACCAAAGCCCATTTAAGGAATCACCTTTATTGCCAAGAAACCAATTTAGGCCCATTAGGCCCAATTAAAATTTTAAAGGTCCATTAGTCATAATTGGACTTTATGGATATGGTTTTGGGCCAATTGGATCCAACCAATTTAGCCTAAACCAATCTTGGTACAACCAAGCCCATTAAGCCCAATTACAACTTATAAGGCCCAATTCCAAATAACCCAATTAATTAATTACCAATTCTAAATTTCATAACTTAATTAACCTAAGTGTATTGCCATAATTAATTACCAAATTAACATTTCCAAAACATCAATTTACACAATTAATTATGCTCATTATCATCAATCATGTCCAACACAATTGAATCAAAAAATCAACATCATTTTCCATGCTTATCTTGTCTCGGCATTTTGGGTTTGTACATTCCAATTCGTTTCAATCCAATTAATTATCCACAATAAACATTACCCAATTGTTTCAAGTCATCCAATGATCAGAAACAAAAATACCATGACTTTAGGGCATAGCTAGTTTTGGCCAACCAACCAATTGGGGAAAATTTGTCCAATTCAAAATTCATCAAATTGACAATGCATAACACCATGTTATCATAATTTAGCATACTTACTCAAACAATCAATTTCACTCAAACATGCTCAAATCAATTTTGCCCAAATTTTACCCTAATTTGTTTCATGCTCAAAATGGCTCAAGATACCATTGTTGGGTTTCTATTAAGTCCCAGGATCAATCAAGCAAGAAAACATATGTGAATATAACAATGAAATAGACGGCGGAATCATACTTACATTGAACGGCTTTTGCGATGCGATAAACACAAGCCCATGCTCCATGAAGCTCTCGGCCAAGGTCCTCTTTGTGCTCCTTGAGAATTCGGTCACCACCATGGAAGGATCTCCAAGCTCCAAGCTTTGTGTGATGATTCTATGCTCATAAGTTAGTTCCCTATCACCTTAGGATGACCCTTTATGTGCTAGTAATGGAAGGATTTGCCACAAATCTTCCTTTTCCTTCATCTTGTTCTCGGTTTTATGAAGAAAAATGAGAGAGGAATAAGTTTGGCCCTTGGCCGAAACTTGTGTAAGAAAAAGAGAGAGAGTGCTTGTGTTTTTTTTTTTGTGTAAATGTTTTTTTCTAAAAACATATACCAAAATTTTGGTCAAAGCTTTTCAAAAAGCTAAACAATTTTGGAGGCAAAAAAAATACATTAAATGCATTCAACAACTTCCATCAACTATTCACATCAAAAGTGACTAGACATCACTTCACTCAAAGTGATGTGACTTCCATCACTTGATTGACTAGTGATTTGACGCTTGATGTGACTTGTGGGCCGCACTTGAATTCCAAATACGAGTGCGCCCGTAAATACTCCCGGGCTCGGGTTCGCTAATTCCGAATTAACGAATTTTCCGTTGCGACGTAATAAATAATTATGCCTAGCAAAATTACTATTCACGTCGCTAACGAATTAATTCTAAATTAACTCTTTTGCCTGAATTAAAATCTAATTTTAATTCCGCGTCGAATCCAATTTCGTAAATATATCAAATATATTATTTTTATCGATTAATTCCAAATTAATCATTCTCTCTCTTTAAATTATATTTTATCTTAGATAAAATATCTCCATAATTAATCCCAGAGATAATTTTCTCTCTCTCATCTAATTAATCCCAGATTAATAAAGTGCGAGTCATACGTCATCGGTGAATCTTCCGGAAGCGACCCATGAGATCCCCGGATATGTTGGCAGTAAATCGGTCGGTCGTCGGACTATCTGAACACATACGTACCTAGTACTACGTTTATACCGATTTACACGACATGGTTGGCTTCTAGCAAAGCACCGTGCCTACCCAATTCTCCAGAAATATTCTTACTGGAATAGTGTGATCTATATCAGGCGTAGTATACATAGTATTACGTATTTCGATCCAGCATCGGATGTCACGTGCAAGGTCTGGGGCTGGAATTATGTCTGCTCCGTACGAAGCACATATCGGATCTCTGATAACTAGTCTCTATAATCGGATAATCATGACCTAGTCATATTATCCCGATGACTGCAGTACATAAGAGCACCAGTTTCGTATCCTACGTGATCTTCATCTCCACTATGACTGGAGTGATACTTCCATCTCGACATCACACCCAATACACTACAATTCTCAATATACCAAGAAGAGGCGTACACAGAACCTGTTAAAGCCTTGGACGACCAGAACCAAAGTATATTGATTATCGCAAGTATTAGCGGTGCAAGTCTCAGGTTAAGACCAAATACACCTACCCTGATTCGGACTTCCATAGACACACATAGTTATACTACCAATGGAATTTCGAGGGGTCTATCCAGAGCGAAGCTGTTTCCGTACCATCGGTAAACACAACCTCCTATTACACTTGCATGAGTATCCTTTACCCAAATATATGAGAACCATGTCGTTATGCTCCCATAACGCGCACAAATGTAATACTAGTCTATTCCGCATTATCGATGTCCAATCTCATACGACTAGGGATATTTAATGATTAAACCTTCGTGGATTAATACTGTCTCATATCAACTCAATCCGGAACTAATCATATGGACCTTCTATCATTTATACATCTTGGATCTAATTACAATGATAAAAGAGCAATCTCCTTTGTCACATAGTTAATTTGTACAACAACACCATGATCTGTACAAATAGTGATGCTATGGTCATAACTGTCCAAACACTTGAAACTTAGAGACATATCATTCCAATTTAGAAGACATGTCCCGTCATCCTTGTGCCTTACCCATAGACACACTATTAAGGGACATGTCTCTCTTAATTATATTATAAATATTATAGAATTTAAACAATTTTCAATAAAATAAAATAACATAAATGTTGGGTTATATAGCAGTATTACCAGGTAACACAGCGGAACACGGAAATCAAAATTTTTCGATTTCAAAATTTTTTCTCGGGCAATTAAATTTTTCTCAATATTAAACTTTTTATTTAATCACACAATAATTAAGATCTAAAATTTTTACCCAAGAAACCAAATTTCTTCTTAATTGCCGAATTACCCCAATACTTGCATGCATTTTGTTCATTTTGGTCTCAAATTGTCAATATAATTTTAAGTGATTCAAAATCATTACCAAGATGTATTAACATGTCCAATACATGAAAACACAAATGCAACAAAATCCCCACTAAAAGACAAAATAGTCTAATGCCCTAAGGATTCCAATTTTTGCAATTTAGTCCAATCTTGTTCAAAACAAGTCAAGATCAAATCCAATCAATCCCAAATTTGATATACATCATTATATATTCATTACTCAACAAATATATGAAAAGCCTCAAATTTGGAAAGGGGTAAGAATCCTAATTTTACAAATTCTTCATTTGAACAAATTACACCAAATTAAATAAATTCAACACTTTAATTCAATTTTCACAACACCAAATGATGAGTGGTAATTATATCACTATTTCCCACTCATTTAACCTAATATTTTGTATAATTTCTTGATTTTTGTGAATATTTTGATGTGTTTTATGTTATTTTGTAGATAATAAAGTTTAAGGACATTCTAGAGGAGATTTGGGCCAAAACAGTGAAAATTGGAAAAAGGGCATTTTGGTAATTTTGGTGCGTCGCGACGCGCAAGCCTATGGTGTTGCGACGCCTAAAGTGCGCTGAACAGTGCTAACGTGCGCCGGGTCCACAAGTCAGAATCTGAGAAAATTTGACTTTGCTAACGTGCGTCGTGCCACGTGTCATCATCCTGCGATGCCGACAGTCGTCATCGCCATGTGTCGCCACGTGTCACTCCACCAGTCAGCCACGTTATTGTCCACATCACTGGTTGACCGAGTCAAAGTGCCACGTCATTGCCACATCATTATCAACCAATCATAGCGTGCCACGTGTCAAAATTCTACGGTGCCGACAGTCATTATCGCCACGTCAGCATCAATTATTGACTCACTTATCCGCAATTGACACGTGGCGATAAGAAACTGAAATCGGCCAATCAGAAGTCACCACGTGTCACAATAATTGAGATCCAACCACCTTGCCACATGTCACCTTATCACCTTATCCAGAATATGAAGTCGACGAACCAGAGCGTGCCACGTCGACAAACCGCGCGTCGCGACGCGAGCTGGGCATCGCGACGCCGGACCCCTACTGACGCCTATAAATAGAGCTGGAAATTTCAGTTTCAGATGTACCATTCTCTCTGAATTCTCTGATGTAAATAGAGAGTTTTCTATCTAGTTTTCTTTTAATTTTTAGTTTTGTATTAATTTTAATTACGGTCTAATAATAGTAATTACTTTCTTTACTTTTTACAGTTTTTACATTCACCATGATGAGGTAACTTCCCCGTTAGGGGAAAGGTAATTATTTTACTATTGCTATTTAGATTAATTCCCTTAAATATAATATATTCACTATTTAAAATATGACTTAATAAGGATACTGCCAGATGGTCGGTTGGTAATTCATTTAATCTGGTTTAAACCTGACTAATCAAGGATACCGCCAGATTGGTCGTTTGGTAATTAAATTTTCTTACCGCCTATATGGCAGGTTTATTTCGGTTCCGCCTTTATGGCTGGTTGGACTTAATTTGACTTAATCAGGTTACCGCCTATATGGCTGGTTGGTAAAATAATCACAAGTTAATATATTATTTTAGGGAGATATCTAATTAGTAGTAGTAAAAGTTGATCCTTTTACCTTAGCATTTTATTTTATTTTATTGCAATTTACTTTTCAACTTTTACTTTACCGCAATACTTTTTTTTTAAGTATTTTACTTTATGTCTTTTAAGGCCCTAGTTATGTGTCGTAACTAAGTTAGTTATCTGGGTTTTTGATGAATTTTAATATCACCGTTTATAAGGGGTTATTTTATAGTTTGGGTAATTTAAAGGTTTACTTATTAAGTCTTAAGCTAAATGCGTCTTGTTAATTGGCCACTAATAAATTGATCTGGTAAATCTAAAATGAACTAGACATAGGATTTTAGGTTTCAGCCTTAGACTTAATAGCCCACGATCTTCCTTGAGGATAGATAACCCTTTAATAGATTTCCTTACAGGATAGACATATACCTGTCGGGCGGGGGTAGCCATAATTGGAACTTAAACTTAATGAATCCAGATAATTTGGTGACATAGACATATGGTTCAATTGGGTTAAACTGGGTATTTGCGTCTGACCATCGACAGAGGCTTTCGCATAATTTAGTGTTCCAGGTTAGTAAACCGATTTATTACACAAACATAAATAACCACTTCATCTTTTAAAAGATATTAGAAAGATTCACAACCCTAGATATTTTTTAAAACCTACTTTCGAACAATTTTATTTACTTGTTTTTAATTTAGAATCGTCACCATTTCAAATCAATCAAACAACCTGTTAGATACTAGTAATCATTTGACCTCATAAATTAATAGCTTAGGTATTAAGTCCTCGTGGGATCGATACTTTTTTATACTACTTGAACGATACGTGCGCTTGCGTTATACGCGTGTGTTTACGCCGGTCAAGTTTTTGGCGCCGTTGCCGGGGACTTATTTATCTTTCACTATTAGTTTTAAGGTTAGATACCTTACTTGTATCTAATTTCTTTTTACTTATTGTTTTTTTTTCTTGTGTTTCAGGTTCTCAGAAACTTCATGAGACGAACCAGAAGCTTTGAACTCCGACCGCTTGACCCAAAATTGAAAGAACCATCAGACAGTTGAGAAGGGAAAGGCGAGAAGGCCAAGAAGCTTTAGTCAACATGGAACTTGAACCTTTGAACGTTGCACCACCAATTCCATTCGAGACAGAACCATTCCGGTGGTTGACAGACTCATTTCATGTATTGTACTTCCTCCCTTACCAGCAAATGCGGGTGACATCAAAACATGCATTCAGATGATTCAGCAGTCAGTTCAGTTTGGGGGAATGCAACTGAAGATCCTAATGCCCACATCAGCAACTTCCTGGAAGTTTGCGGCACTTTCAATTACAACCGAGAAGCTGAAGAAGCAATGAGACTGCGTGTTTTTCCATACTCCTTGAAGGACAGAGCTAAAGCTTGGCTACATTCACTACCAGCAGGTTCCATCACAACTTGGAACACTTTAGCCACCAAATTTCTTGCAAAGTACTTTCCACCAGCCAGAACTGGAAAGCTGAGGAATGACATCACATCATTTGTACAACAAGACTCAGAAACTCTCTACGAAGCTTGGGAAAGGTACAAAATTTTCTCCGGAAATGTCCTCACCATGAGATTCCAAAATGGCTTCAAGTCCAAACTTCTATATGGACTTTCTGAATAATGAGAACCACAATCGATGCTGCTGCTGGAGGAGCTTTAATGGCAAAGGAGAAGATCAAGCCTGGGACCTAATCGAAGAAATGGCCAACAACAATTCCTTGTGGCCAACAGAAAGGAGCATGATCCAAAGAATTGCAGGAATTTATGAAAGTGGAGCCAATACAGCAGTCAACGCCAAGCTGGATCAGATATGCAAATTCATGGAGACTTTACCACTGGATCCACAAGTTCACCATATGGAGGAGCACCAGAACCAAACCAACTTGAAGAGACGGTGAATTATGTCAACAATTTCAACAGACAGGGAACAATCCATATTCCAACACCTACAACCCAGGGTGGAGGAATCATCCTAATTTTTCATGGAGCAACAATTCAGGGCAAAAGAACAATCCACCACCTGGATTCCAACAACAGAAAGAAGCCACATGGATCCAAAACAGAACAAAGGCAGGAGCAGGCAAATGAACCAGGAAAACAGAAGTGCTGAATCAGTTAAAAAGTACGATGCTATGTTTCAGAGCCAATCAGCTTCCATCAAAGCACTGGAGAATCAAATCGGACAACTGGCCAATGCTCAGAGTTACAGACCGCCAGGTACTTCCCAGCAACACAGAACCAATCCAAGGAACGAGGGAAGGAGCAATGTCAAGCCATTACCTTAAAAGTGGTACTGAGATCAACAAAGATGTTGGAATCAAGGTAACAATTGAGAAGTTCCAAAAGATGCAGTTCCACAGATGGAGGAAAAAGAAGCAAAGGAAAAAGAAGCAGGAAAAGAACAATCTTCCACCTCCACCTTTTCCTCAACGACTTCAGAAAAACAAACTGGACAAGCAGTTTGCTCGATTCCTGGAGGTGTTCAAAAAGCTTCACATCAACATCCATTTGCAGAAGCCTTGGAAGAAATGCCGCTATGTAAAATTCATGAAAGACATTCTTTCACGAAAATGAAGATTGGGAGACTACGAGACAGTAGCATTAACGGAAGAATGCAGCCATCATTCAGAGGAAACTTCCCCGAAGTTGAAAGATCCTGGCAGTTTCTGTCCCATGCACCATTGGAGAACATTATATCGGTAAGGCTTTATGTGATTTAGGTGCTAGTGTTAACTTGATGCCTTTTTCTATTTACAGGAAACTGCAGATTGGAGAAGCAATGCCTACCTCATTCTCGTTGCAACTTGCTGATCGAACACTCGCATTTCCAAGAGGTGTTGTTGAAGATGTGCTGGTCAAAGTCGACAAACTCATTCTTCCAGCAGATTTCATCATCCTTGACATGGAAGAAGACAAAGAAGTACATATCATTCTTGGGAGACCATTCTTGGCTACAGGTAAAACTGTGATTGATGTGCAAAAAGGAAAACTGACCATGAAAGTGCAGGACCAAGAAGTTACCTTTAATGTTTTCAAAGCCATGAAATTCCCGAGCGATGAAAAGGAAGAAGAATGCTTCAGAGTTGATGTTGTTGATAGTATCATTCAAAATACTGAGCCAAATCCCACAGATACACTTGAAGCTTGCATCACCAATATGACTGACAGCGAGCTAGATGCTGAAATCCTGGAATGTATCAACTACCTTGACAAACCATTCCGATTCAAAGCGACACCACCAGTTGAAAGCTTGGAACTGCCAAAGAAAGATCGAATCAAGCCTTCGATTGAAGAACCACCACAGCTGGAGCTGAAGTTACTTCCGAGCCATCTCAGGTATGCATTTCTTGGAAACTCTTCTGAATTACCTGTTATTATTTCTTCTTCACTAACATTGGAGCAGGAAGAAAAGTTACTGAGAGTATTACGAGAGCACAAAAAGCCATTGGCTGGACTATAGCAGACATTCGAGGCATTAGTCCATCATTTTGCATGCACAAGATTCTGATGAATGATGAGTACAAACCCACAGTGGAGCATCAACGGAGACTCAATCCAATCATGAAGGAAGTCGTAAAGAAAGAAATAATCAAATGGTTGGATGCTGGCATCATTTACCCCATCTCAGATACTTGGGTGAGTCCTATGCAGTGTGTGCCGAAGAAAGGAGGAATTACTGTGGTTACCAATGAAAAGAACGAGCTAATCCCAACCAGAACGGTGACTGGATGGAGAGTATGCATGGACTACCGAAGCTGAACAAAGCAACACAATGACCATTTTCCGCTCCCATTTATTGACCAGATGTTAGACAGACTGGGGACATGAGTTCTATTATTTTTTGGACGGATATTCAGGGTACAATCAGATTTCCATCGCACCAGAAGACCAGGAAAAAACTATCTTTACATGTCCCTATGGTACTTTTGCTTTCCGCATAATGCCATTAGGATTATGTAATGCCCCTGCTACATTTCAGCGTTGCATGATGGCCATCTTCTCAGACATGCTGGAGCAGAGTATGAAGGTTTTTATGGATGACCTTTATGTGTTTGGAGATTCTTTTGACCACTGCTTGCAAAATTTGGAACAGGTGTTACAAAGGTGCGAAGATACAAACCTGGTGCTCAATGGTACAAAAGGTTCTTGGACACCGGATTTCACAAAAGGAATCGAGGTAGACAAAGCAAAGATTGAAACAATTGAAAAACTACCTCCGCCGACATCTGTCAAAGGGATTCGGAGCTTTCTCGGACATGCAGGTTTTTACAGGAGATTTAAAAGACTTTTCCAAGATTGCTAAACCTCTGTGCAATCTTCTGGAGAAGGATGTGCCTTTCAACTTCACCAAAGAATGCCAGGAAGCTTTTGAGATCTTAAAACATAAGCTGATTTCTGCCCCATCATTGTAGCACCAGACTGGACCCTTCCATTTGAAAGTGATGCTGTGATTTTGATTGTAGGTGCAGTTTTGGGACAACGCAAAGCAAAAATTTTCCACACCATTTACTACTCCAGCAGAACTTTGAATGAAGCTCAACTCAACTACACAACCACTGAAAAGAGTTTCTTGCAGTTGTGTACGCTTTTGACAAATTCCGCTCCTATCTGATGGGTCCCAAAGTGGTGGTCTACACAGATCATTCAGCAATCAAATACTTGATCACAAAGAAAGATGCCAAACCCAGATTGATCCATTGGATACTTCTTCTGTAAGAATTTGACGTGGAGATTCGAGACATGAAAGGGACAGAGAATCAGGTGGCAGATCAGAGAATGGAGAAACAGTTGACAAAGATCTGTCAATCAAAGAAACTTTTCCAGATGAACAGCTATTTTCCATGAAACAGCAAGATGCTCATTGGTATGCTGACTATGTCAACTACATTGTGTCAGGAAAATGGCCGTTGGAATGAACAACTCAGCAACGGAAGAAATTCTTCAAAGAAGTCAAGCATTATGTCTGGGATGAGCCGTACCTGTTCAAACACTATGTTGATCAATTATTGAGGCGGTGTGTTCCACAGGAGGAGGTCAACAGTGTTTTGCAGCACTGTCATTCATCACCATATGGCGGACACTTCAGCGGGGACAAAACTGCAGCAAAGTCCTTCAATCAGGTTTGTTCTGGCCCACTCTTTTTAAAGATGCTTATCTTTTTGCTCTTCAATGTGACAGGTGCCAGAGAACGGAAATATTTCAAGGAGAAATGAAGGACCGTTGCAAAACATTCTGGAAGTGGAGATATTCGATGTGTGGGGTATTGATTTTATGGGACCCTTTGTTCCATCATTCGAACCTGTACATCCTGGTTGCTGTAGACTACGTTTCCAAATGGTTGAAGCAATTGCATTTCCATCCAATGATTCAAAAGTGGTGATCAAATTCCTGAAAAAGAATATTTTCACTCGGTTCGGAACACCTCGTGCAATCATCAGTGATGGTGGCTCTCATTTCTGCAACAGATACTTCGATGCACTCCTATCCAAATACGGAGTTACTCACAGGTTGCCACAGATTATCATCCACAGTCAAATGGACAGGTTAGGTTTCAAACAGGGAGATCAAAAGAATTCTAGAAAGAACCGTTGGATCAACAAGGAGAGACTGGTCTACAAAATTGGATGATGCATTATAGGCCTACCGAACAGCTTACAAGACACCCATTGGTATGTCCCAATATGATGGTGTTTGGGAAAGCATGCCATCTACCAGTTGAGCTTGAACACAATGGGTACTAGGCACTGATGAAGTTGAATCTTGATTCACAAGTTGCATGAGAGAAACGACTTCACAACTCAACGAATTAGAGTAATTTCGCCTACAGGCTTATGAGAATGCCAAATTGTACAAGGAAAAGACCAAAAAATGGCATGACCGAAAAATAGTGCACAGACAGTTGGAACCAAGGCAGCAGGTGTTGTTGTACAACTCGAGGTTGAAACTTTTCCCTGAAAGTTGAAATCTAGGTGGTTAGGTCCATTTGTGATCACTCATGATTTACATATGGAGCTGTGAGTTTACTAGATCCCAACACCAACGAAACATTCAAGGTTATCAGTCAGCGTGTCAAGAACTACTGGGGAGAATCATTTGAGCGACAAAACGAAAATGTCACACTTTCAGATCCAGCTAACGATCGAGAAGTCAAGTCTAGCTGATGACTTTAAACTTAGCGCTAACAAGGAGGCAACCCCACAATTTGTGTATATATTGTGATTTGGTGTGATTTAATTTTGTGTGTTTAGTTTTTGCAGATTAAACATTTCGGATGGAAGAAGCTCTCGCAAACTTCACAAGCAATTTTCTTCTATCCTCTCAAAACTCTCTAATGAAGTCTACAAAGCTCGCTTAGAACATATGAGATTACTGACAATCCATGGTGTTCCTAATGATATTCGTTGGATTATTGAAGCACAGGTCCGATTGGAAGGTGAGTCTTTTGACTCTTTTATTTCACATCTGCCTGGTTTAGGAAGGAGCACTTATGCTAAAAAGAGAAGAGCCAAAAGAATGTGTGTCTGTTATAAATGTACTTATATGTTTTGTGATACTCGTTGTCGTTCTTTAGGAATGATGTCTGATAACCGCGAAGATAAGATTAATATTCATTAGGGATGGCTTGAGTAAGGAGTCTTGAGACGCATCCCAGTGGATATGTGTATCACGAAATTCTGTGTTTACATACACAATTTCAAAAAGAAAGACAACATTTAAGTCTCGGGAATCGGTCTGACAAAAAGACCCTATTTGCCAATTTATAAGAAATTGGATGGGAAGCTGTCCATGACGCATAGATGTCAATCATGCCGCTACTTTTCTTGTACAATTATATCTCTTGTCTTTTCCTAATAATTGTGATTTGTTTTTATTGTTTTCTTTTATTTTCTCCGACAGGATCCAGACCTTTTTGACTATCACGATTTATTTTACTGTTTAGCTAATAATTGTCATTTGGCAGGTACTAGTGCTATTATTTTACTCACCCCTTTTCAGGTGTTATAAATTCAACTCACCATTGCACTTTTGAAGACATCCAAAATAAAACATGGAAGCCGTTTCAAGAAGACGAGTTGAAAATATCTGTGTGTTTTGGTGTTGGTGTTAAGCCACAATACGTAGAAGCAGCACATGAATTGGGTCGAGTCTTAGCTGCAAGGAATATGCACTTAGTATATAGCGGAGGCAATCTTGGACTTATGTGGATTGTTTCAAAGGCCGTACATGAAAGAGGCAGTCACGTTTTAGGAATCATCCCAAACCTTGGCAGAGGCAAATCTTATTGAACCATCAAACAAAGAGGAACTTATTGTGCCAGGTATGTCCGAGCGACTAGTGGAAATGATTAATCGTGCTGATCTTTTATTGCTTTTCCCAGTGGCTTGGGCACATTGGAGGAAATTGTTATAGTGCTATCTTGGCGAACTTTGAACATCACCAAAACCGCTTGGACTGTACAACGTTGAAGGATTTTTATGATTTTCTTTGTGTGTTTCTTGATTATGCTCGAAGAAATGGTTCGTGTCAAAACCTATGAAGAACTCCTCTTTACTCTGCCAGAACTGCTCCGGATCTAATTTACCAAATCTTAGCCTATGAACCACAAGTTGACCTATCCTTTCAAGATAAATGGGTCCGAGGACGATCATGGTAAGAGGCGTCGATTAATCTGGATCTTAACCTTATTTTCTTATAGAATTTCAGCTAACCAGGTTCTATCTTCTAAACTCTTCTTCTACTGTTTAAGACATTGGGGAACAATGGCTCTGGTGGAAATCTAATAACCATGTCCCAAGATCAAAAACAAGCAAAATATATATAAGAATGAACTAGATTGAAGTTGGCGGAAACAATACTCACAAAAACGGAATGTGGATGCAATGATGAAACAAATCTTGCTCCTTTGTGCAGTGGAGGATTCGGCCAAGCAGTGAAGAGAAGCTCCAAGCTTTAATTGATCCTTCCAAGCTCTAAGATGAGTTTCCCATAACACCTTGTATGATCCCTTGATGTTGCTAGCCAAAGTTGTGTATTAGAGTTCCAAACAACACACTTTCTTCTTGTCTTGCCACAAAAAAATGAAGAATTGGAGAGAGCTCTTAGAGCTTACTGTTTTCGGTAATTTGAGAGAGGAAGAAGATATGATTTTTGTCTCAAAAATCAATTTATATTTATGTCATAATAATTATTAAATAATAATATATTTATGACACAAACCATGCAAAGCTTAGAGTGTCTAACACTCAATTTCCATGCAATATCTTGAGTGCTTTGTACACTATCTTCATGCAATACATCTTGATTAAATAATGCAAATAATGACAAGTGTCATGTGGGCCCCACACGTTTCCAAATGAAAGTGGGCCCACGTGCACTCACGCGTTCGGGTTCGATATTTCCGAAATACCGAACTTACGTCGCGACGTTAATTAAATCGAATTTAAATAAATAATTGCGCCTAGCGAAATTATTATTTACGTCGCTAACGAATTAATTCTAAATTAACTCGTTTGCCCGAATTAAAATCTAATTTTAATTTCGCGTCGAATCGAATTCCGATTATTATATCGAATATAATAATTTTACGATTAATTCTAAATTAATCGTTCTCTCTCTTTATACAGTACTTTATCCAAGATAAGTCTCTCCGTAATTAATCCAAGATTAATCGAGTTTGAATCATACGTCATGGTGAATCTTCGGGAAGCGACCCAAGAGACCTCTAGATATGTTGGCAGTAAATCCGGTTGTCGAACTATCCGAACACGTACGTACCAAGTACTACGTTTTTTTTACCGATTTACAAGACAAGGTTAGCTTCTAGCAAAACGCCATGCCTACCCAATTCTCTAGAAATATTCTTACTGGAATATTAGATCTATAACAGGCGTAGTATACCGTAGTATAGTGTATATCGAACCAGTATCGGATGATCACATGTAAGGCCTGGGGCTGGTGATGTGTCTGCCCCGTACGATACACATATCGGACATCAAGCAACCAGTCTCTTTGAATCGGATAATCCTGACCTAGTCATATTATCCCGATGGTTGCAACCATTATAGAGTACTAGTTCTGAATCCCTCGCGATCATCATCTCCATATGTCTGAAGTGATACTTCCATCTTGACATCACATCCAATACACTACGATTCTCGATAAACCCAGAAGAGGTGTACACAGAACTCGTTAAAGCCCTGGACCACCAAAACTAAAGTTTACCGATTGTCGTAAGTACTAGCGATGCAAGTCTCAGGTTAAGATCATATGCACCTACCCTGAAGCGGACTCCCATAGACACGCAGACATACTACCAATGGTTCCCGCGGGGTCTATCCAGAGCGAAGCTGTTTTCCGTACCATCGGTAAAACACAACCTCCTACCGCACTTGCATAAGTATCCAATACTTAAATATATGAGAACTATGCCGTTGTGCCCTCACAACATGCACAAGTGCAGTACTAGTCTATTCCGCATTATCGATGTCCAATCTCGATAATACTACGACTAGGGATATTTAATGATTAAACCTTTATGGATTGATACTGTCTCATATCATCACAATCCGGAACTAATCATAGGGACTTTTACCATTTATATATCAAAGTAAATAAATTACAAAACGGTAAAAGGCAATTTCATTACTACATAGTTAATTTTGTACAATAATACAATATCATTTACAAAATAGTGACGCTATGGGTCATTACTGTCTAACAATCTCCCACTTGGCCTATAGCCAGTCACTCAAGCATCTAATACCTGAACTATGTACATGTCGCTCAAACTTTTCCCGAGGAATAGCCTTCGTCAGCGGATCTGCAATATTATCCTCTGATGCGATCTTTTCGATCTTCACATCGCCACGATGTATGATCTCTCGAATCAGATGGAATCGTCGAAGAACATGTTTGGATCGTTGATGAGACCTTGGTTCCTTAGCCTGTGCTATAGCCCCGCTATTGTCACAATACAATGGAACGGGCTCAGCTGCTAACGGAACTACTCCTAATCCAATTAGGAATTTACGGATCCAAACTGCCTCTTTTGCTGCTTCAGCTGCTGCAATGTACTCTCCGCTTCAGTTGTTGAATCGGCAACAGTATCTTGCTTGGAAGATTTCCAGCTCACTGCTCCGTTATTCAAGCAAAATATGTACCCGGTTTGCGACTTAAAGTCGTCTCTGTCGGTTTGGAAACTTGCATCGGTATACCCAGATACCTCAAGTTCTCCATCTCCATAGATTAAAACATCCTTAGTTCTTTTAAGATACCTAAGGATATTCTTAACCGCCATCCAGTGATCCTGTCCTGGATCGGCCTGATATCGACTGCACATGCTCAAAGCATAGGACACATCAGGTCGTGTACATATCATGGCATACATGATCGATCCGACTGCCGAGGCGAACGGAGTCCGACTCATGTTGTCTCTCTCATCTTGTGTTTTAGGACACATGTCCCTAGATAGAAAGACGCCATGTGATGTTGGCAACAGTCCCCTCTTGGACTGATCCATGTTGAATCTCTTCAACACTTTATCAATATATGTACTCTGGGAGAGTCCAAGTAGCCTTCTAGATCTATCCCGGTAGATCTTTATTCCTAGAATAAAAGCTGCTTCTCCCAGATCTTTCATGGAGAATTTCAATGAAAGCCAAGCTTTCACCGACGTTAACATGGGAATGTCATTGCCTATAAGCAATACATCGTCGACATAAAGGACAATAAAAGTCAGTGCACTCCCACTAACCTTCTTATATACACAAGGATCATCTACGTTTTGAATGAAATCATATTCTTTTATGACCTCATCAAAACGTTGGTTCCATGACCTCGATGCTTGCTTCAGTCCATAAATGGACCGATTTAACTTACAAACCTTGTTTGCAAGTCTTGGTGCGATAAAACCGTCAGGTTGTTGCATATAAACATCCTCCAACAGGTTTCCGTTAAGGAAAGCGGTTTTAACGTCCATCTGCCATATTTCGTAATCGTAATATGCAGCTATCGCAAGCATTATCCGAATGGATTTAATCATGGCAACGGGTGAGAAAGTTTCGTCATAATCAACTCCAAGTTGTTGACGATACCCCTTCGCTACAAGCCTAGCTTTGTACGTTTGTACGTTGCCATCCATGTCTGTCTTCTTCTTGAAGACCCATTTGCATCCAATAGGCTTTACGCCTTCTGGTGCATCAACCAGTGTCCAAACTTGGTTGGTATACATGGAATCCATTTCGGCCTTCATGGCCTCTTGCCATAAAGTGGATTCGATACCCTGTATCGCTTCCTCATACGTAGCCGGTTCAGTATCCTCAATAAGATTAATATCTACATGAGGTGAGATCAGGAATCCATACCTCTCAGGTATTACCCTGACTCTCTCCGACCTACGTAGTCCTTGTGTAATTGAGATTGTGGTTCAGTCTCATCCTGGATGGACTGTTCATGTTCCGTTCTTGATTCATTGCCAGGAACAGTATCACTACGACTTTCATCGAGTTCTACTTTCCTCCCACTAACCACTGCATTTAGGAATTCCT
Source organism: Zanthoxylum bungeanum (assembly GCA_019454045.1). Lineage (NCBI taxonomy): Eukaryota > Viridiplantae > Streptophyta > Magnoliopsida > Sapindales > Rutaceae > Zanthoxylum > Zanthoxylum bungeanum. The sequence continues at coordinate 103,656 of SKCR01010958.1, read as the reverse complement.
TCTCAAGGAAAACCGCATGTAGAGCAACAAATACTTTGTTCTTTTTGGGGTAATAGAAGTAATATCCTTTGGTTTCCTTAGGATATCCAACAAATAGGCATTTATCTGATTTGGGTTCAAGTTTGGTACCTTCCAAACGTTTGACGTATGCCCAGCAACCCCAAATCTTCAGGAATGAGAAACCTGGTTTCTTTCCTGTCCATATCTCATACGGAGTCTGTTCAACAGACTTTGACGGAACCCTATTCAAAATAAGAATTGCACTTTCTAATGCATGTCCCCAGAAGGATATAGGTAGCTCAGTGCGACTCATCATCGACCTTACCATGTCAAGCAAGGTACGGTTTCTCCGTTCAGACACACCATTTAATTGTGGTGTTCCAGGAGGAGTCCATTGTGAAAGAATACCATATTCTTTCAAGTAATCTTGAAACTCATTACTTAAGTATTCGCCACCACGGTCCGACCGTAATGTTTTAATACTCTTGCCTGTTTGTTTTTCAACTTCGTGTCGAAACTCTTTGAATTTCTCAAAAGTTTCCGACTTGTGCATCATTAGATACACATAACCATAACGTGATGCATCATCCGTAAAGGTTACGAAGTATCGATATCCACCTCTAGCCTGGCTAGACATGGGCCCACAAACGTCACTATGAACGAGGGCTAACAGTTCAGTGGCGCGTTCACCTTTACCACTAAAAGGTGATTTAGGCATTTTGCCTAATAAACAAGATTCGCAGACGTCATATGAATTTGGATCAAATCCGTCCAAGTACCCACTCTTCGAAAGTGTGGATATGCGAGTCTTGTTGATGTGTCCCAGACGACAATGCCACAAATAAGTTTCTTCTTTTGGATTACTCATTTTGAGCCTTTGTTTGTTATTTTACATTTTGGAGATTCATTTATATTCAAAATATAAAGACCATTATTTGCATCAGCACTGCAAATTTCTGCATCATTCATATATAAATAACACCTGGTGTTTTTAAATACAAAAGTGTACCCAGTTGGGTTAACAAAGATACAGAAATAATATTCCTAGTTAAACTAGGAACAAAATAACAGTCAAAAGTTTAAGTACATGCCCCGAGGGCAGTTCCAAAACAAAAGTGCCTACGGCCAAAACAGCAACAGAAGTTCCATTTCCAACTCGTAGATCAACCTCCCCCGAAGCCAGTCTCCTGCTATCATGCAGATCCTGCACATCAGTACAAATATGAGAACCACAGCCAGAATCAAAAATCCAATTTTTATTAAGACTAGAAGTAGTCATATTTATCTCAATAACAAACATACCTGAGGCCGTGCCTTGCCCGCCTGTATGTCCTCCTTATGTCCCTTGTTCATGCGGCAGTCACGCTTCCAGTGACCTTTCTTGCCGCATTTCAGGCAAACATCTTGAGACTTGTCCCTTGGCTTCCCAGAAGCCTTTGTTGACTTGGCCTTGCCTTTGTTCTTATGCTTTTCTTCTTAACTTAACACCCCCAGTTGCCTTGAGCCCAGCTTTCGGCGTTTGAGATGTTGTTGCAAAGTGCGCCTCGCGCTTGTTGCCTTTCAGAAGTTCTTTCTCTGACTCCTTGAGAATCGACAACAACTCTCCAAGAGTGTCATCCGAATTCATCAGTTGTAGTTGATGATGACAATCTGTTTCCAAGTATCGGGTAGTGACTGTAGAAGTACATCTATAGCCAGCTCAGACTCCAAGACTATACCCATATTAGCCAGTTCATCAATATCGGCTATCATTTGAGTCCCATGGACCTCAACAGAACTACCATCAGTCATACGGGTGCGAAAGATTCTTTCACCAACTCGTACCTCGCCATCCGCTTATTAGTGCGGTGAAGATCTTGCAATCTTGCCATCATATTATAAGGATCCAAGTCCCTATTTTGGCGACGAAAGTGTTGAGTCATTGAAGCAAGCATGATCGACTGAGCCGTGTCACAATCATCACTGTGAGTTTTCCATAACTCCAGCTCAAGTGGCTCAGTGGGCTTAGGCCCGAGAGGTCTCTGAATCGTATACAGTATCCTCTCCTGCCCCAAGGACTATCCTTAGGTTCATTTCCCAATCAGCAAAGTTTGTCCCCTTAAAGACATTGTCACCCATGATGATGTCACGGACATTTACCTTGCTTGCCATCTTAACTACGATAGTCCAACTATCTAGTTAACGATAAAATGGGTACAGTCAAACTGTTACAAGAAAATAACATTTTATTAGTCCAACTAATGTTAAAATTGACGAAATAAATTTTGTAAGCGCGTAAAGCTAAGTATCTGAATGAAATTGCAAACTCAATACTAGCCTCCCACTATTTTCTACAAGTCTCTAACCCTCTGTTGAGTACTCGGGAAATCCAATTTCCTAGTGGGCTAGGATCCCGTTAAATAACACACAACCTTGACTTTGGCCAACAAGTTGTATGATATTTAACTAGGTAGATCTCGAAGATCAATTGGATCCCATCCAATTCCTAGATCCGGTAGGTGGACATCCAAGTCCGAAACATATATATCTAATACATACGTCAATGTATCCAATACATTTTCCTAACCATTTCCTCTGAATCAACTAAGCCTTGGCTTTGGCACAACAAACCTAATGATTCCAGTTAAGCGGGACCCATTGACAAGGAAAGTTTCGTAATCAATGTCGATGGACAAGAAGTGATCTTGACTTTGGCCAACAAATCACAACTTGGACAGGACACCGATGTGGAACAAAACTCTCATGATTCAAACACATCCTCAATTGACAAAGGTCTTGACTTTGGCCAACAAACCAATGCCAATTTCGGATCTTGAGAAAGAATCATTCAACGGAAGGAAAATCGCTTAATATTGTTTGAGGGATTTTTCGCGTAATTGGCAACCAATTAATTTATCTTTGTTAGGTCTCATCATCATACACACCCTAAGCATGCTTCTAAAACATCATAAAGCGTAAAGTAAAGTAATAGTGATATACGGATGGATATATAAACAACTTGTTCCTAGAACAAATCACTCCCTTTCCTCTCCCCGCTAGCACTATTCTACTTCTACCCAATTACATAATACAATAAGAGAAACCTCATTTACATTGAGGGGAATTAGGTGAGAAGAGAATACAAAGAGATAAAGAGATAAGGCTGGACACGCAGGTCCAATTTATAAATTCCAAATTTACAATAATTTCTAAAATTACCCTTCCCTTCTAATATCCATCCGATATACACTATTCATACAACACATCCACATTCATTCATTCATTCAAGGCATGTTATACAACCAATCAAATCCAATTAATTAGTCTTTAATTAGGTGACAATACAATGTTCAAACAATTGTTTGCATTTGCGCGAGTCCAACTCGTTTTGAGAATAAATACATATGGTATGAATTCACGAATTATATCGAACTACTCGTTAAATCCAATTTAAGTCGTATTCAATACTAATCCTATTATTTAATTCTAAATTAAATATTTACACTTTTATTGTGCTTTTATAACTTAGATTCCAAATCTAGTACTATGGGTCTCAAAGCCCAACTAACATCTAATGTCCGTTTAATTAAAGTCCGATGGGCTTTCTATTGATTTCATTAGGCTTGGGCCTTGGTCAATGTGGGTCAAACCCAATTTCCAAGCCCAATAAGGAATCACCCTCATTTGCCATAAAACCAATATCAAGCCCATAAGGCCCAATTAAACATAAAAGCCCATTTATTACATTTGGACTTAAATGGTGTGATTTAGGCCCATTTTGGATCCAATCCAAATGGTCCAAATCTACTTGGCCCAACCAAGCCCATTTATGACCAAATATAATAGTTTTAGGCCCAATTCCAATTTAAGCCCAATTAACTAAATTTTAAAATTCCAAATTTTATAACTTAATTAATTAAAGTGTATTTTCATGATTAATCCTTAAAATCAATATTCCCAAAATATCAAATTAATCTATTAATCATATTTTTATCTTAAATACATGTCCAACATTATTTAATCAAAATCAAGTCCCTAATCATCATCAAGCATTCGGCCAAGGTGATTAATATGGTTCCGATTTCGTTTTCAATCCAATCAAGTTACAAATGATCATCTCCATATTATTTCAAGTCATCCAATGTCTTAAAATTAAAAAATCATCTAGTCCACATGCTTGCATGTATTCGGCCAAGCCTCATTTGGGTTGGAAAAATTAATCCAATTTATTTTCCATGAAATTGATGATGTATAATCCATTTAACATACATCTAAGCATATTTAATCAAGCAAACTCATCAAATCATGCTTCAAACAATTTTCCCCAAATAACATCCTAATATATTTGCATGCATTTTAAGCTCAATGATACCATTGTTGGAAATCTAATAACCATGTCCCAAGATCAAAAACAAGCAAAATATATATATAAGAATGAACTATATTGAAGTATGGCGGAAACAATACTCACAAAAACGGAATGTGGATGCAATTGATGAAACAAATCTTTCTCCTTTGTGCAGTGGAGGATTCGGCCAAGCAGTGAAGAGAAGCTCCAAGCTTTAATTGATCCTTCCAAGCTCTAAGATGAGTTTCCCATAACCTTGTATGATCCCTTGATGTTGCTAGCCAAAGTGTGTATTAGAGTTCCAAACAAGCACACTTTCTTCTTGTCTTGCCACAAAACAAATGAAGATTGGAGGAGCTCTAGAGTTACTGTTTTCGGTAATTTGAGAGAGGAAGAAGATATGATTTTTGTCTCAAAAATCAATTTATATTTATGTCATAATAATTATTAAATAATAATATTTTATGACACAAACCATGCAAAGGCTTAGAGTGTCTAACACTCAATTTCCATGCAATACCCTTGAGTGCTTTGTACACTATCTTCATGCAATACATCTTGATTAAATAATGCAAATAATGACATGTGTCATGTGGGCCCCACACGTTTCCAAATGAAAGTGGGCCCACGTGCACTCACGCGTTCGGGTCCGATATTTCCGAAATACCGAGCTTACGTCGCGACGTTAATTAAATCGAATTTAAATAAATAATTGCGCCTAGCGAAATTATTATTTACGTCGCTAACGAATTAATTCTAAATTAACTCGTTTGCCCGAATTAAAATCTAATTTTAATTTCGCGTCGAAATCGAATTCCGATTATTATATCGAATATAATAATTTTACGATTAATTCTAAATTAATCGTTCTCTCTCTTTATTTAGTACTTTATCCAAGATAAAGTCTCTCCGTAATTAATCCAAGATTAATCGAGTTTGAATCATACGTCATTGGTGAATCTTCGGGAAGCGACCCAAGACCTCTAGATATGTTGGCAGTAAATCCGGTTGTCGAACTATCCGAACACGTACGTACCAAGTACTACGTTTTTACCGATTTACAAGACAAGGTTAGCCTCTAGCAAAACGCCATGCCTACCCAATTCTCTAGAAATATTCTTACTGGAATATTAGATCTATAACAGGCGTAGTATACCGTAGTATAGTGTATATCGAACCAGTATCGGATGATCACATGTAAGGCCTGGGGCTGGAGATGTGTCTGCCCCGTACGATACACATATCGGACATCAAGCAACCAGTCTCTTTGAATCGGATAATCCTGACCTAGTCATATTATCCCGATGGTTGCAACCATTATAGAGTACTAGTTCTGTCTCCCTCGCGATCATCATCTCCATATGTCTGAAGTGATACTTCCATCTTGACATCACATCAATACACTACGATTCTCGATAAACCCAGAAGAGGTGTACACAGAACCCGTTAAAGCCCTGGACCACCAAAACTAAAGTTTACCGATTGTCGTAAGTACTAGCGATGCAAGTCTCAGGTTAAGATCATATGCACCTACCCTGAAGCGGACTCCCATAGACACGCAGACATACTACCAATGGGATTCCGCGGGGTCTATCCAGAGCGAAGCTGTTTTCCGTACCATCGGTAAAACACAACCTCCTACCGCACTTGCATAAGTATCCTATACTTAAATATATGAGAACTATGCCGTTGTGCCCTCACAACATGCACGAGTGCAGTACTAGTCTATTCCGCATTATCGATGTCCAATCTCGATAATACTACGACTAGGGATATTTAATGATTAAACCTTTATGGATTGATACTGTCTCATATCATCACAATCCGGAACTAATCATAGGGACTTTTACCATTTATATATCAAAGTAAATAAATTACAAAACGGTAAAAGGCAATTTCATTACTACATAGTTAATTTTGTACAATAATACAATATCATTTACAAAATAGTGACGCTATGGGTCATTACTGTCTAACAGTCTCATTTAGGTTTAGGGAGGAAATTAGTTGATTAGTATCTTGTTTTTAGTTGGGTGTTATTTTTATTTTTAGGCCAAATGTTTTTCGAAAAATACAAAAAAATTGAAAAACTTTTCAAAAATTACAAAATATTTTGCGTTTTTGTTTTTATTTTGACTAAAAATGTGAAATTGGTAAGAGATAGCTGAGTAAGAAATTTCCACTTCCACTCCTGAGACGTATCTCAAACCTATTTCGGAACAAGTTAATTTTATTTATTTCATTTTAAATTATTTAATTTATAAATTCTCCATAAAACTGACTAAAATGGATCTCATATGCTCAGTTGGCAGGTATTATCAACATGCATGATAACATACGGACATGAGCTAAAATTGAAAAATTTGTAATATTCAGTGCTCTAGTTTAATTGGAGGAAGCATATCAAAAAAAGCAATTGTAAAAAAAAAAAATCTCTAGATCTGAGTTATTAAGTCTGTAAGTGTTTTAACACATAGTGCCCTAAAGCCAACTGGTTTGGGAGTCACTGGCCCAAAGCTCGCTACATGGATCAAGGATGTTGCAAAAATATATATATCTGAAGTCTGAGTAATTAAGTCCGTAGGGGTGTCTTAACACCTGGTGCCCTAAAGCCAACTGGTTTGGGAGCCACCGACCCAACTCTCGCTACATAGATGGAAGGTATTGTATATAAATAAAAAAAATAATCAAAATCAAAGAAAAAATCAGAAAAATCAGAAAAATTATTCCATTGCTACAAAAGGTGTGAATTCTGATAAAACTTTAGGACAAAATATTACTCTCTTATCAACTACACTTATGACTGTTGTGGGAAAAAATGAGTTGTTTTATATTTGTTGGCTGTGTATGGAGAATGGTAAAAATAATCAGAGAATTTACTTATTCAGTAATTTAGAAAGAAACAAAACAACTAGTAACTTGGAGTAGAAGTTTCACTTGATTAGTCACTAACTTATTTATTCTCTTTTCTCTTGTCTTTTTGCTTTTGTGTGCATTAGTTTCACTACCTTTTTACTTTTGTAAAATGTTTTGGGTATCATTGCTGTAACCCTCACGAGACTACAACTCGTCCACTAGGGACACCTAGGGGTTTAAAGGCTTGTTGCATACGCTAAATGCAACCGTGATCCCTACGAAAGTGGCTTAGTTAATTTATTATGTTATTTTATTCTATGTTTTGGCTCGAGGACTAGCAAAATGTTAGGTTTGGGGGTGTGATGAGTGGTAATTATATCACTATTTCCATTCATTTAACCTAATATTTTGTATAGTTTCTTGAGTTTTGTGAATATTTTGATGTGTTTTATGTTATTTTGTAGATAAATAAAGTTTCAGGACTTCTGGAGGTGATTTGGGCAAAACAGTGAAAATTGGAAAAAGGGCATTTTGATAATTTGGCGCGTCGCGACGCGTAAGCCTATGCGTCGTGACGCCTAAAGTGCGCCGAATAGTGCTAACGTGCGCCGGGTCCACAGTCAGAATCTGAGAAAATTTGACTTTGCTAACGTACGCCGTGCCACGTGTCACCATCACAGCCGATCTGCTAAAATACGCCGTGCCACATGTCATCATCATGCGATGCCGACAGTCGTCATCGCCACGTGTCACTCCACCTGTCAGCCACGTCATTGTCCACATCACCGGTTGACCGAGTCAAAGTGCCACATCATTGCCACATCATCATCAACCAATCACAGCGTGCCACGTGTCGTATTCCTACGGTGCCGACAGTCATCATCGCCACGTCAGCATCAATTATTGACTACTTATCCGCAATTGACACGTGGCGATAAGAATCTAAAATCAGCCAATCAGAAGCTGCCACGTGTCACAATAATTGAGATCCAACCACCTTGCCACGTGTCACCTTATCACCTTATCCAGAATTTGAAGCCGACGAACCAGAGCGTGCCACATCGACAAACCGCGCATCGCGACGTGAGCTGGGCGTCGTGACGCCGGACCCCTACTGACGCCTATAAATAGAGCTCGAAATTTCAGTTTCAGATGTACCATTCTCTCTGAATTCTCTGATGTAAATATAGAGTTTTCTATCTAGTTTCTTTTAATTTTTAGTTTTGTAATTAATTTTAATTACGTTCTGTAATAATTGTAATTTACTTTCTTTACTTTTTACAGTTTTTACTATTCACCATGATGAGGTAACTTCCCCTTGCTATGGTGAAAGGTAATTCTTTTACTATTGTTATTTAGATTAATCTCCCTAAATATAATATATTCACTATTTAAAATTTTCTTTAATAAGGATACCGCCAGATTGGTCGGTTGGCAATTCATTTTAATCTGGTTTAAACCTGACTAATCAAGGATACCGCCAGATTGGTCGGTTGGTAATTAAATTTTCTTACCGCATATATGGTAGTTTATTTCGGTTCCGCCTTTATGGCTGGTTGGACTTAATTTGACTTAATCAGGTTACCGCGCTATATGGCTGGTTGGTAAATAATACAAGTTAATATATTATATTAAAGGAGATATCTAAATTAGTAGTAGTAAAAGTTGATCATTTTACCTTAGCATTTTATTTTATTTTATTGTAATTTAACTTTCAACTTTTACTTTACCGTATTACTTTTAAGTATTTTTACTTTATGTCTTTAAAAAGCCCTAATTATGTGTCGTAACTAAGTTAGTTATCTGGGGTTGTGATGATTTTTAATATCACCGGTTTATAAGAGGTTATTTTATAGTTTGGGTAATTTAAAGGTTTACTTATTAAGTCTTAAGCCTAATGCGTCTTGTTAATTGGCCACTAATAAGATTGATCTGGTAATCTAAAATGAACTAGACATAGGTATTTTAGGTTTCAGCCTTAGACTTAATAGCCCATGATCTTCCTTGAGATAGATAACCCTTTAATAGATTCCTTATAGGATAGACATATACCTGTCGGGCGGGGGTAGTCATAATTGGAACTTAAACTTAATGAATCCAGATAATTTGGTTGACATAGACATATGGTTCAACTGGGTTAAACTGGGTATTTGCGCCTGACCATTGACAGAGGCTTTGGCGCATAATTTGGTACCAGGTTAGTAAACCGATTTATTACATAAACATGAAATAACCACTTCATCTTTTAAAAGATATTAGAAAGATTCACAACCCTAGATAGTTTTTAATATTGAATTTTCTTAAAACCTTCTTTCGAACAATGTTATTTACTGGTTTTAAAATTAGAATCGTCACCATTTCAAATCAATCAAAAACCTGTTAGATACTAGTAATCATTTGACCTCATAAAATTAATAGCTTAGGTATTAAGTCATCGTGGGATCGATACTTTTTATACTACTTGAACGATACGTGCGCTTGCGTTATACGGTGTTTTACGCCGGTCACCAAACAAGTCTCACTACTTTTAAATAACACAAGAACAATTCTAGGTCATCAATGAATGACCTAACAACTTTAGAATGACAACTTGATTATCAAATAATCAAAAGAATACTGACTAATACCTTAAAAGCTTTCTTTGTTCATCGTACATGCAAAGCCCTTTAATTCATGCTTCCAACCATAAAAACACACAAACAAGAAAGAATATAAAAAACTTAAGAACTTCATAGATGTAGCCCAGAACAAGAGGCCACATTTCTCTAAAATAGAAAGTTGGAAATACTTACTTATTTCCAAGCTTTTCTTGATTCCATTTACTTACTTCTCTTTTTCTCTCAAACTTGTTTTGTTTATATTTTTTGGAGACTTGTACGAAGCAAAAGGAAAAAAACATGACCTTAAATATCTAGGTCATTAGCCGAAAATATGGCAATAAATAACAAATAGATATTTTGCATTTCAAATCTAATTTAAAGAAGCAAAATGTCATTTGACTACCTTTGTCAAAATACAAAAGTCAAACAATTATATTTAAACATTTCCTACCATAATATCAATTTAGATATTTTATACTTTAATTACTTTAATCATTTACATAAATAAATAAATAAATAATTAAATATAAATATCTCAACTATATGTATTATATTTACTTTAAATATCTCTAATACATATATTAATAATATATGTCAAATATAAACAATTTGACATTTAATTAATGTGTATTTAATAAAATCATACATTAAATACAAATACAAATTAATTAGGAAATGACCAAAAGGTCCCTTTGCGTGTATCTTTTTATTTAACCATTAAACGATTTATTAAATAATCAATATTATTCATAAATATGGCCCTAGTTCTCTAAGAGTATATTTCATTAGTGAGACTCTCTAGATTCAGGCATATCCGTCATGAAATCTAATTTCATGTCCATAATTCACCCACCCGTAAATTATGACAACCACAGATAAACTCGTTGAATCATACAAGTCAAGGTCATGGCATATGTTTAATTCATCTGTCACAGGTATCTGGATATATCTCAGAGATATAAATGTAAACGTCAAATCTCTATAGGGATAATCTCGTCGACGTCTCTATTAGCAATATCTAAAAAACACTTAGAACTCATTTCTAAAGTGTACATGGGCCCATGGTTTTCATCTGATTGCTAATCATTTATGGACTAGCAATGCTCTGTACAAAGAAATAACAGATGCTATCTTGAGACAAACATGACACCTTAAGGATCTGTCCACACCCAATGAACAGGCGGAGGTTTGACCTTAATAGGTCGGTGACGTAACTACCATATAAGTGTGGAAGATGTTGTTGGTTTCTATAATTAGTCCCAAGGAAAGATTAAGCAATAGAAATACAATAATCATACATGCAAAGCTTGAAGGATGGCGGAAACATACTTACAAAGCTATGTGACGAAAATGGTGATGAGGATCCTTGAGCCTCCAAGGATGAAGTTTCGGCCAAGCAAGAAGATGGAGAGAAGCTTGAGATCTTTGAGTATTCCAAGCTCCAAATGCGTTTCCCTATCACCTATTTTGATCCTTGCTTGTGCTAGCAAAAATGGAGAATGAGAAAACAATTTTCTGCCTTGTGTATGCAGCTCACGGCGTGAGCAAGAGAGAAAGAAGAGGAGAGTGTTTCACTTTTAATTTTTGTTCCCTTTTGCATGCCAAAACCGTGAGACACAAAGGAAATGAAAAGTGATATGATATCTAATACCAAAAGAATTTTTTAATGCAAAAAATCCTTCAAAACCATGCATGGCTTTCCCTCCAAAATGAAATCCATCATTTGCCATCATTACCACACTTTGAGATTAGAGACAATGTATCATCCCTCAAAGGTGACTAGATACATTCACCATCTATTCGTATTAAGTAATGAGATATCGCGATGTGATTTGCGGATATCACTCGATTCAAAATACGAATGTGTCCGCAAACACTTTCGGGCTCGGTTTCGTTAATTCCGAATTAACGAATTTCCGTCGCGACGTGAATTAAATAATTACGCCTTGCGAAATTATTATTCAGTTCGCTAATGAATTAATTCTAAATTAATTCGTTTGGCCGAATTCAAATTCGATTTTAATTCCGCGTCGAAATCTAATTTCGTTTAATAATATATCGAATATATATTATTTTATCGATTAATTCCAAATTAATCGATCTCTCTCTCTCTCCTAATAAGGAATTTTATCCAAGATAAAGTTTCTCCGCAATTAATCCAAGATTAATAAAGTTCGAATCAAACATCATAGGTGAATCTTCAGGAAGCGACAACCAAGAGATCTCTGGATATGTTGGCAGTAAATACGGTCGTTGGATAATCCAAACACGTACGTACCTCGTACTACGTTTTTACCGATTCACAAGACAAGGTTGGCTTCTAGCAAAGCGCCATGCCTACCCAATTCTCCAGAAATATTCTTACTGGAATATAAGATCTTTATCAAGCGTAGTATACCACAGTATCGCGTACATCGATCCAGTATCGAACGATCACATGTTAGGCCTGGGGCTGGAAGTGTGTCTGCCCCGTACGAAACATATATCGGACATCAAACAACTAGTCTCTTTAAATCGGACAATCCTGACCTAGTCATATTGTCCCGACGGTTGCAACCTTTTATAGAGTACTAGTTCTGTGTCCTGCGCGATCATCACTCCATATGTCTGAAGTGATACTTCCATCTTGACATCACACCCAGTACACTACGATTCCTGATAAACCCAGAAGTGGTGAACACAGAACCGGTTAAAGTCCCCAACCACCAAAACCAAAGTTTACCGATTGTCGCAAGTACTAGCGATGCAAGTCTCAGGTTAAGACATATACACCTACCCTGATGCGGCCTCCCATAGACACGCAGACATACTACCAATGGGATTCCGCGGGGGTCTATCCAGAGCGAAGCTGTTTTCCGTACCATCGGTTAAAACACAACCTCATATCGCACTTGCATAAGTATCCAATACTTAAATATATGAGAACTATGCCGTTGTGCCCTCACAACATGCACAAATGCAATACTAGTCTATTCCGCATTATCGATGTCCGATCTCGATAATACTCCGACTAGGGATATTTAATGATTAACCTTTTATATTGATACTGTCTCATATCATCTCAATACGGAACTAATCATACGGACTTTTGCCATTAATATATCAAAGTAAATAATTTTACAAAACGGCAAAAGGCAATTTCATTATCACATAGTTAATTTTGTACAATAATACAATATCATTTACAAAACAGTGACGCTATGGGTCATAATGTCTAACAATCTCCCACTTGGCCTATAGCCAGTCACTCAAGCATCTAATACCTGAACTATTGATATGTCGTTCAAACACTTGCGGATAAACAGCCTTCGTCAGCGGATCTGCAATGTTGTTATCTGATGCGGCCTTCTCGATCTTTACATCGCCACGATGTATAATTTCCCGAATCAGATGGTAACGCCGAAGAACATGCTTGGATCGTTGATGAGACCTTGGTTCCTTAGCTTGTGCTATAGCCCCGTTATTGTCACAATACAATGGAACGGGCTCAGCTGCTAATGGAACTACTCCTAATCCAATTAGGAACTTTCGGATCCAAACTGCCTCCTTTGCTGCTTCCGACGCAGCAATGTACTCCGCTTCAGTTGTTGAATCGGCAACAGTATCTTGCTTGGAAGATTTCCAGCTCACCGCCCCGTTATTCAAACAAAAAATGTACCCGGATTGCGACTTGAAGTCGTCCTTGTCGGTTTGGAAACTCGCATTGGCATACCCAGATACCACAAGATCTCCTTCTCCGTAAATTAAGAAAGCATCCTTAGTTCGTCTAAGATACTTAAGGATATTCTTAACTGCCATCCAGTGACCTTCACCTGGATCGGCCTGATAGCGACTGCACATGCTCAAAGCATATGACACATCAGGTCGTGTACATATCATGGCATACATGATCGACCCGACTGCCAAGGCGAACGGTATCCGACTCATGTTATCTCTCTCTTCTTGTGTCTTAGGACACATGTTTTTAGATAGAGATATACCACGTAACATCGGCATCAATCCCTTCTTGGATTGATCCATGCTGAATCGCTTCAACACTTTGTCAATATATGTACTATGGGAGAGTCCAAGCAGCTTTCTAGATCTATCCCGGTAGATCTTTATTCCCAGAATAAAGGCTGCTTCTCCCAGATCTTTCATGGAGAATTTTAATGAAAGCCAAGCTTTCACCGACGTTAGCATGGGAATGTCATTGCCTATAAGCAATACATCGTCGACATAAAGGTCAATAAAAGTCAGTGCTCTCCCACTAACCTTCTTGTATACACAAGGGTCATCTTCGTTTCGCAGGAAATTATATTCTTTTATGATTTCATCAAAACGCTGATTCCATGATCGTGATGCTTGCTTCAATCCATAAATGGATCGATTAACTTACAAACCTTGTTTGCAAGTCTAGGTACGACAAAACCGTCAGGCTGTTGCATATAAACATCCTCCAAAAGGTTTCCGTTAAGGAAAGCGGTTTTAACGTCCATCTGCCATATCTCGTAATCGAAATATGCAGCTATTGCAAGCATTATCTGAATGGATTTAATCATGGCAACGGGTGAGAAAGTTTCGTCATAATCAATACCATATTGTTGACGATACCCCTTTGCTACAAGCCTAGCTTTGTACGTTTGTACATTGCCATCCATGTCGGTCTTCTTCTTGAAGATCCATCTGCATCCAATAGGCTTTACGCCTTCTGGTGATCAACCAGTGTCCAAACTTGGTTGGCATACATGGAATCCATCTCGGACTTCATGGCATCTTGCCATAAAGAGGAATCAATATCCTGTATTGCTTCCTCATACGTAGACGGTTCATTATCCTCAATAAGATTAATATCCACATGAGGCGAGATCAGGTACCCATACCTCTCAGGTACTGTCATGACTCTCTCCGACCTACGCGGTCCTTGTGTATATGAAGATTGTGGTACAGACTCATCCTGGATGGTCTGTTCATGTTCCGTCGTTGATTCATTGCCAGGAACAGTATCACTAGGTTTTCATCAAGTTCTACTTTAATCCCACTTACCACTGCATCTAGGAATTCCTTTTCAAGGAAAAATGCATGTAGAGCAACAAATACTTGTTCTCTTGTGGGTGATAGAAGTAATATCCTTTGGTTTCCTTAGGATATCCCACGAAAAGGCATTTATCTGATTTGGGTTCTAGTTTGGTACCTTCCAACGTTAACATATGCCCAGCATCCCCAAATCTTCAGGAAAGAGAAACCTGGTTTCTTCACTGTCCATATCTCATATGGAGTCTGTTCAACAGACTTTGACGGAACCTTATTCAAAATAAGTACTGCACTGTATAAAGCGTATCCCCAGAAGGATATAGGTAGCTCAGTGCGACTCATCATCGACCTTACCATGTCTAACAAGGTACGGTTTCTCCGTTCAGACACACCGTTTAATTGCGGTGTTCCAGGAGGAGTCCACTGTGAAAGAATACCATTTTCTTTTAAGTAATCTTGAAACTCATAACTTAAGTATTCGCCACCACGGTCCGACCGCAATGTTTTAATACTCTTGCCTGTTTGTTTTTCTACTTCGTGTCGAAACTCTTTGAATTTTTCAAAAGTTTCCGACTTGTGTCTCATTAGATACACATAACCATAACGAGCATCATCCGTAAAGGTTACGAAGTAATGATATCCACCTCTAGCCTGGCTAGACATGGGCCCACATACGTCACTATGAACGAGAGCTAACAGTTCTGTGGCACGTTCACCTTTACCACTAAAAGGTGATTTAGGCATTTTGCCTAAAAGACAAGATTCGCAGACATCATATGAATTAAGATCAAATTCGTCCAAGTACCCACTCTTCGAAAGTGTGGATATGCGAGTCTTGTTGATGTGTCCTAGACGACAATGCCACATGTAAGCTTCATCTTTTAGATTACTCCTTTTGAGCCTTTTGTTTGTTATTTTATGTTTAGGAGATTCATTTATATTCAAAATATAAAGGCCATTGTTTGCAACAGCAGTGCAAATTTCTGCATCATTTTTATATAAATAACACCCAGTGTTTCTAAATACAAAAGTGTACCCATGCTAGGTTAAAAAAGATACAGATATAATATTCCTAGTCAAACTAGGTATATAATAATAGTTCAAAAGTTTAAGCATATGCCCCGAGGGCAATTCCAAAACAAAAGTCCCTACAGCCAAAACAGCAACTGGAGTTCCGTTTCCGACTCGTAGGTCAATCTCCCCTGAAGTCAGCATCCTGCTATCCTGCAGATCAGTACAAATATGAGCAGCACAACCAGAATCAAAAATCCAATTTTTAAAACTAGAAGTAGTCATATTTATCTCAATAACAAACATACCAGAGGCTAGTGTCTTGCCTGCCTTGATATCCTCATTGTGTCCTTTGCCCATTCGGCAGTCACGTTTCCAGTGACCCTTCTTGCCGCAGTTGAGGCAGACATCTTGAGACTTGTCCCTTGGCTTCCCAGAAGCTTTTGTCAACTTGCCTTTACCCTTTTTCTTATGTTTCTTCTTCCTTACCCCTCCAGTAGCTTTGAGCCCAGCCTTTGGCCTCTGAGAGGTCGATGCAAAGTGCGCCTCGCGCTTGCCCCCTTTATGGAGTTCTTTTTCAGACTCCTTCAAAATGGATAACAGCTCTCCAAGAGTGTCATCCGTATCCATCAACTTGTAGTTGATTATGATTTGTTTCCAAGTATCAGGAAGTGACTGTAAGATCATATCTACGGTCAGCTTAGCCTCCAAGACTATTCCCATATTGGCCAACTCATCAATATCGGCGATATTTTGAGCCCCGTGGGCCTCAACTGATGCGCCTTCAGTCATTCGGGCGCGGAAGAGTTTCTTCACCAACTCATATCTCTCCATCCGCTTGTTGGAGCGGTGGAGATCTCGAAGTCTAGCCATCATATTATAAGGATCCAAGTCCCTATTTTGGCGACGAAAGTGCTGAGTCATCGAAGCTAACATAATAGCCTGAGCTGTGTCACAATCACTGCTGTGAGTTTTCCATAACTCCAGCTCAAGTGGATCAGTGGGCTTATGCGGGAGGGTGTTTGTATAGTGTACAGCATCCTCTCAGCCCCAAGGACTATCCTTAGGTTCATTTCCCAATCAGCGAAGTTTGTGCTTTAAAGACATTGTCACCCATGATGATGTCTCGGACACTTACCTTGCTTGCCATCTTAACTACGATAGTCCAACTATCTAGTTAACGATAAAATGGGTACAGTCAAACTGTTACAAAAAATAACAATGAATTAGTCCAACTAATTTTATTAATTAAACAAAATAATTTTTGAAAGACGCGTAAGGCTAAGTATCTGAATGAAATTGCAAATTCAATACTAGCCTCCCACTATTTTTATCAAGTCTCTAACCCTCTGTTGAGAACTCGGGAAATCCTATTTCCTAGTGGGCTAGGATCCCGTTAAATAACATACAACCTTGACTTTGGCCAACAAGCTGTATGCTATTTAACTAGGTAGATCTCACAGATCAATTGGATCCAATCCAATTCCTAGATCCGGTTAGGTGGACATCCAAGTCCTAAACATATTGCATATGTGATGAGTGGTATTTATATCACTATTTCTCACTCATTTGACCTAATGTTTTGTATTGTTTCTCGAGATTTATGAACGTTTTGATGTGTTTTGTTGTTATTTTGCAGATAAATAAAGTGTGGACAGCACTGGAAGCAATTTGGGACAAATCCGGACAAAAATGCGCCAACTGGGATATTTATGTCTTCTGCGCGTCGCGCCGCGCATAGCTTTGGCGTCGCGACGCCCAGCGTGCGCCGGTTCTGCTAAAATGCGCCGTGGTCAACGGGTCAACAATTTGAAAAGTTTGACTTTGCTAACGTGCGCCGTGACACGTGTCACCATCACAGAAGACTTGCTAACGTGCACTGCCACGTGTCATCATCTCAACGGTGCCGACAATCATCATCAATGCTAATGTGCGCCAGGACACGTGTCAACATCACAACGGCCGTGCTAAAATGCGCTTCTGCCACGTGTCAAGATCAGATGCTGCCGATTATCTCAAATCATGATGACGTAAGCAATGACGTCATGAACAGTGCCACGTCAGCGGATCAGATATGAGTCAACGAACCAGCAAGTGACATGTGTCACTGTAGCGCGCGGCGCGACGCGAGGATAGCGTCGCGACGCGCGCACCCCATCCGCGCCTATAAATTCAGAACCAGATTTCAGAAATTTGTATCCCATCCTCTCTCTTCAATTCCTTCTAAAGAGAGAGTTTCTCTCTCTAAACTCTTTTAGTTTTTACTTTTTTTTAGTTTTGTAAATAATTTTAATTACTTTTTGTAATAATAATAATTTAATTTTTACTTTTTACTTTCTTTTACAAGTTTTTACTATTTACTTTTTACTTTTTACAGTTTTTACTATTTACCGTGATGCGGTAATTTCTTTATGTTCGGGTGAAAGGTAATTTCTTTTACTATTACTATTTAGATTAATCTCCTTTAAAATAATATATTTACTATTTAAATTGGACTTAATCAGGATACCGCCAGATTGGTCGGTGGGTAATAAAACATATATTCCGCCTTTATGGCTGGTTATTTTGGTTCCGCCTTTATGGCTAGTTATTTTGGTTCCGCCTTTATGGCTGGTTGATATTAATCACAAGTTTTTATATTATTTTAATGGGAGATATCTAAATAAGTAGTAGTAGAAATAATTCCTTTTACCTTAACATTTTATTTTATTTTACTTTTCATTATTTTTATTTTATGTCTTTTATTTTATTGTTTTTATTAGTCCTAGTATGTGTTAGTTATCTAGGGGTTGTGATGACTTTTAATATCAATAGTTTATAAGGGATTATTTTATAGTTTGGGTAATTAATAAGTTTACTTATTAAGTCTTAAGCTTAATGCTTCTTATTGTCTGATCACCAATAAGATTGATATGATATGGTAAATCTAAAATGAACTAGACATAGAGATTTTAGGTTTCAGCCTTAGATTTAATAGCCCACGATCTTCCTTGAGGATAGATAACCCTTTAATAGATTTCCTTACAGGATAGGAATATACCTGTAAGGCGGGGGTAGCCATAATTGGAACTTAGACTTAATGAATCCAGGTAATGTGGTTGACATAGGAATATGGTTCAATTGGGTTATACTGGGTATTTGTAGTTGACCATCGGAAGAGGCTTACATAATTTAGGTTTCAGGGTTAGTAAACTGATTTATTACATAAACATAAAATAATCACTTCATCTTTTAAATGATATTAAAGGAAATCACAACCTTATATCTTTTTATCTGTATTTTCCTTAGTATTTTCTTTTATTTTTTATTTATTTATTTAGCAAATCTTCAATCAACCAAATCAATCAAGCAATCAATTCCATTCTCCCTTTTAATTAGATATTTGTAATTAAATAGATTCAATAATTAATAACAACAGTAGGAATTAAGTCCTCGTGGGATCGATATTTTTATACTACTTGAACGATACGTGCGCTTGCGTTATACGTGTGTGTTTACGCCCGGTCAATATGCCAATGTATCTTATACATTTCTAACCATATCCTCCGAATCATCTAGGCCTTGGCTTTGGCACAACAAACCTAATGATTCCAGTTAAGCGGGACCCATTGACAAGGATAGTTTCGTAATCAATGTCGTTGGACAAGAAGTGATCTTGACTTTGGCCAACAAATCACAACTTGGACAAGACACCGATGTGGAACAAAAACTCTCATGATTCAAGTACATCCTAATTGACAAGGTCTTGACTTTGGCCAACAAACCAATGCCAATTGGATCTTGAACAAGAATCATTCAATGGAAGGATAATTGCTTAATATAAATTGAGGGTTTTATGCGTAAATTGCAATCAATTTATTATCTTGTTAGGTCTCATCATCATAACCCTTAAGCATCCTTCTAAAACATCATAAAGTGCATAAAATAAATTAATAGTGATATACGGATGGATATATAAAACAATTTGTTCCTAGAACAATCACTCCCTTTCCACTCCCCGCTAGCAATATACTACTTCTACCCAATTACATAATACAATTAGAGAAACCTCATTTACATTGAGGGGAATTAGGTGAGAAGAGAATACAAAGAGATAAAAGAGATAAGGCTGGACACGCAGGTCCAATTTATAAATCTAAATTTACAATATTTCTAAAAATTACCCTTTCCCTTCTAATATCCATCCGCTATACACTATTCATTCATCACATACATGTATATTCATTCAAGACATGCTATACAACCAATCAAATCAAATTAATTAGTCTTTATTTAATTGATCATCCAATGTTCAATCAACGGTTTGATTTTGCGCGAGTCCAACTCGTTTGAGAATAAGTACATAAGGTACGAATTCATGAATTATATCGAACTACTCGTTAAATCCAATTAAGCCGTATTCAATATTAATTCAATTTATTTAATTCCAAATTAAATGTTTACACTTTTAATGTGCTTTTAAAGATTAGATTCTAAATCTTATCATATTGGGTCTCCAAGCCCAACTAACATCCAATGTTTGTTTAATTAAAGTCCGATGGCTTTCAATTAATTTATAAAGGCTTGGGCTTGGGTCAATGTGGGTCAAACCCAATTACCAAGCCCAAATAAGGAATCACCCTTAAGTGCCACAAATCAATTCAAGCCCATAAGGCCCAATTAAACATAAAAGCCCATTAATTAAATTTTAATATTCCAAATTTTAAAATTCAATTGATTAAAGTGTAATTGCATGATTAATTCATTAAATCAAATATTTCAAAAATACCAATTTAATTTATTATTCATCAATTGTTCAAAACACTTGTCTAACATTTATTTGAACAAAAATCAAGTCCTTTAACATGTCATGTTGTATTCGGCCAAAGAGATTTTGCGGTTCGATTTGTTTTCAATCCAATTGAATCACTAATCTAACATACATATAGATTTTAGGTCATCCAATGAACTTGAAAGCAAAAATTCAATAATAGTGAAAAGACCTCAATTTTCGGTCAAGCATCAACTTTAGGGAAAAATCATCCAATGTATTTTTTCTCAAAATTGATCATGTATTACATCAAATATCATACATTTAATCATGCTTAAGTTATCCAATAAACTTGTGCATGAAAAATTCCAAATCTTCAAATGACCTACACATTCGGCCAATGCATCAATTTTGGGGAAAAAATATCCAATACAATTTTCTCAAAATTGATCATGTATTACTTCATATTACAAACATTTAAGCACACTCAAATCATCCAATGAACTTGTGCATGCAAAAATTCAACTTAATGGAAGTGCCTCACATTCGGCCAAGACATCAATTTTGGGGAAAAATCATCCAATGCATTTTTCTCAAAATTAATCATGTATTATATCAAATATCATACATTTAAACATGCTTAAGTTATCAAATAAGCTCATGCATGAAAAATTCCAATCCAATGGAAGCACCTCCACATTCGGCCAAGACAATATTTTTGGGGAAAAATCATCCAATGCATTTCTGTTAAAATTGATCATGTAATATATCAAATAACATACATATAAGCATACTTTAGCATCCAATTCCACAAGAACATGATTCAATCAATTTTCCCCAAATTAACCCTAATGTATTTCATGCTTAAACCTAGCTCAATGATACCATTGTTGGTTTCTATAATTAGTCCCAAGGAAGATTAAGCAATAGAAATACAATAATCATACATGCAAAGCTTGAAGGATGGCGGAAACATACTTACAAAGCTATGTGACGAAAATGGTGATGAGGATCCTTGAGCCTCCAAGGATGAAGTTTCGGCCAAGCAAGAAGATGGGAGAGAAGCTTGAGATCTTTGAGTATTCCAAGCTCCAAATGCGTTTCCCTATCACCTCTTTTGATCCTTGCTTGTGCTAGCAAAAATGGAGAATGAGAAAACAATTTTCTGCCTTGTGTATGCAGCTCACGGCGTGAGCAAGAGAGAAAGAAGAGGAGAGTGTTTCACTTTTAATTTTTGTTCACTTTTGCATGCCAAAACCGTGAGACACAAAGGAAATGAAAAGTGATATGATATCTAATACCAAAAGAATTTTTTAATGCAAAAAATCCTTCAAAACCGTGTATGGCTTTCCCTCCAAAATGAAATCCATCATTTGCCATCATTACCACACTTTGAGATTAGAGACAATGTATCATCCCTCAAGGTGACTAGATACATTCACCATCTATTCGTATTAAGTAATGAGATATCGCGATGTGATTTGCGGATATCACTCGATTCAAAATACGAATGTGTCCGCAAGCACTTTCGGGCTCGGTTTCGTTAATTCTGAATTAACGAATTTCCGTCGCGACGTGAATTAAATAATTACGCCTTGCGAAATTATATTCAGTTCGCTAATGAATTAATTCTAAATTAATTCGTTTGGCCGAATTAAAATTCGATTTTAATTCCGCGTCGAAATCTAATTTCGTTTAATAATATATCGAATATATATTATTTTATCGATTAATTCCAAATTAATCGATCTCTCTCTCTCTCCTAATAAGGCATTTTATCCAAGATAAAGTTTCTCCGCAATTAATCCAAGATTAATAAAGTTCGAATCAAACATCATAGGTGAATCTTCAGGAAGCGACCCAAGAGATCTCCGGATATGTTGGCAGTAAATATGGTCGTTGGATAATCCAAACACGTACGTACCTCGTACTACGTTTTTACCGATTCACAAGACAAGGTTGGCTTCTAGCAAAGCGCCATGCCTACCCAATTCTCCAGAAATATTCTTACTGGAATATAAGATCTTTATCAAGCGTAGTATACCGCAGTATCGCATACATCGATCCAGTATCGAACGATCACATGTTAGGCCTGGGGCTGGAAGTGCGTCTGCCCCGTACGAAACATATATCGGACATCAAACAACTAGTCTCTTTAAATCGGACAATCCTGACCTAGTCATATTGTCCCGACGGTTGCAACCTTTTTATAGAGTACTAGTTCTGTGTCCTGCGCGATCATCAACTCCATATGTCTGAAGTGATACTTCCATCTTGACATCACACCCAGTACACTACGATTCCTGATAAACCCAGAAGTGGTGAACACAGAACCGGTTAAAGTCCCCAACCACCAAAACCAAAGTTTACCGATTGTCGCAAGTACTAGCGATGCAAGTCTCAGGTTAAGACCATATACACCTACCCTGATGCGGCCTCCCATAGACACGCAGACATACTACCAATGGGATTCCGCGGGGTCTATCCAGAGCGAAGCTGTTTTCCGTACCATCGGTAAAACACAACCTCCTATCGCACTTGCATAAGTATCCAATACTTAATATATGAGAACTATGCCGTTGTGCCCTCACACATGCACAAATGCAATACTAGTCTATTCCGCATTATCGATGTCCGATCTCGATAATACTCCGACTAGGGATATTTAATGATTAAACCTTTTATATTGATACTGTCTCATATCATCTCAATACGGAACTAATCATACGGACTTTTTCCATTAATATATCAAAGTAAATAATTTTACAAAACGGCAAAAGGCAATTTCATTATCACATAGTTAATTTTGTACAATAATACAATATCATTTACAAAACAGTGACGCTATGGGTCATAATGTCTAACAGATGTCTCATGTGCCCATAGTGGTATCTCAAGTCGAAGAATCACTTATGCTACTCAACTCGAGAAGATTCCTATTGATGTTGGTGTACCATCCATTAAAAATATTTGGTGAGTCGTTCAGTGTTTATCCGTTTAAACACCTACACATCTATACGAGTCTCCAAGACTCATGGTTCATTGAGAAACCATTGAAATCCATTATTTTAATATACGATATGTACCAATCTCAATGAGTTTACTTTTGTTAGGGCAGTTGTGGAACCCCAATGGTCGGATCGGTGCGCCGGGCAGCGAAAATAGGTATAACCACGGATATCAAGTATGAATGTAATTTTAAATTATTTAATGAAATATTAAATTTCATTACGAGTGTATAGGAAAAAATCGGACTGAATCGGAGTTCGGAAGCTCCAGAACGAGCAAAAATAAAATCGGCGCGCGTTATTGGCGTGACGCTCTTGCGCGCACTGTAGCGCTACAGTCTATAACATTACTTTTCTTTTTCATTTCTTCAAAAGCTCAGCTCTTTGGAAATTTTCTATAGAGCTGATGCTATTAGGGTCTATTACCCTAATAGTTTCCGGTCTTCCCTAAACACTTCAAAAACACCCAAAATCAATTTTTAATTTCAAAACCAACATTAACACATGTTGTAGAATAAAAATCAAGTTTTTCAAAATATCAAATATTTTTTACAAAAACATAAATTTATTCTAAATACACATTTCTGTAAATTTTCAATCCAATACACAAACCATTTTAGAATCCCAAAAGAAAATCTCGTGAACAATTCTAGGTCAACCAAAGGTGGTCAAGTGATTCTAGAATGGTAGCCATAATTCTAAGCTTTAATCTAGATTTCCAAAATCTAATTAATTTTTTCATGTCCAATATGAACATCTTTGACCTAATTACAAGCATATTATGTTTATACTTCTAAAGTATCCTAACATAATTGATTAGCCTTATTCAACATTAAGCTATATGGTCATGCATCTAATACACAAATAAACATAGCTTGGGAGAAGATCAAACATTACATAGTAAGCTTGATGCAAGATCTAATCTACTTCTGCTTTGTTAAAATTGTTGGAGAACCTCTAAGGTGTGCAAGCTTGACTTCAAGATCCAATCTCTTTCCAATGCTTCCAAGCTTCACTTCAAGATCCAATCTTGATTTCTCATAGATGAAATGTTGTAGAGACCTCACAAGCTTCACTAAACACTTCTCTAACTTAAGTTAATCTCTCAAGAATTTTCTGGTATTTTTTACTTGTAATTAAAACCTTCTAAAGCTTGTTATTTATAGCAAAACTTAGGCAATTTTTAGTTAATAAAAGTTGTAATCAGATTTTAAGCGGGATTAATCTAATTTGTCCAAATATATATAATTAGGTGGGAATAATCTCCATTGTCTCCCACTTAGATTTAATCCAATTAAATCAAGCCAAAGATTAGGAAATGGATTAGTTCAATGTTTGCCACTTTAATTTAATCCAATTAAATCAAGCCAAAATAACCTATTATTACATACTTATAATTACCATAATATCCTCAAATGGTAGAGATAATTATGATTTTACAATTAAGCCCTTGTGTAATTATTGAATTAATCCAATTAATCCAATTAGGTCAAAGTAAATAATCAATGTTATCCAATAACACTTGATTATCTTAGTTGATAATTATTATTCGATATTATCTTTTATCAAAATTAATCGGCTACCCAAGTGCTCAACGAGTGCACTTCATATTGGGACTCTCTAATTTCAGACACGTTCGTTATATAAGCCTAGCTAATATGTACGTAATTCGGCCACCTCCGAATTCGCTAAGAACACGAACGACCTTTCTAAACTATACAAGTCGAGTTCATCTTATATGTTTAACAATCCCTCCATCGTAGGCTATCCGAGTTGTACTTAGGAAACATAGAATACACCATCAAGTTTCCAAGGTGCACATCCCATTTCGACATGTCCACGATTCCTTACAACTGATACGATCCACCCTAGGTGATCGGCTTTGGCCAAAGTCTTTAAGAATCATGAATTTACTCACATGGATACCTAAATCCCTTATGGTATACATATGGGCCGACGGATCCTATCTTACTTCGCACTTGATTATTGAGTGCATCGGTCCACACCCAACGAACATCTAAATGACAGACCATGAAAGGTTTCTGACATACGTGGCATCAAAGTGTGGAGGATCTCACACAAAATTAATAATCTCATATATTCAAAGGATTACATATGCTACTCGACTCGAGGAGATTCCTATTGACGGTGGTGTGTACTTCCAACTATTAGAAATCACATGTAAGTCATTCAATATTCACTCCAATGAATACCCAAATGTTTATACGAGTTTCCAAAACTCATGGTACATCGTGTTAATACATTGGAACTCCAATTCCAATATACGATATGTGATAGTCTTATAGGTTATATGAATTGGACCGTTATTCCAAAACCAATGACTAGGAATATTTATTTTAAGAATAGTTTACACCTAGTGTCAAGACTATTCTAAGGTCGATGTCATTCTTAGCATATCTATACATCAATTTAATACGCGTATGACAATAACATTATAAGGTATGAAATGAAAAAATGTAGTTATTTTGTTAATAAATAATAAAATGTACAAATCGGATTGGCACTCCAAGCACCAACTCCATCAAATTCCCACTTTCTTTGTGCCAATCTGGAAGGTACCGTAGTCCCATCTCCTCCACATATTTATCGAATAACTTAGGAGGTAAGGCCTTTGTAAGCGGTCTGCTATGTTGTCTTGTCATTTGAACCTCAAGACCATTATGTCTTTTCGTTAGAAAATCTCTCCAATTACGTGGTATTTTCTTTCCACGTGTTTAGACTTGGAATGTGCCATCGGCTCCTTAGCCCGCGCGATGACTTCGTTATTATCAGAATATAATGGGATCGAATCCGCAATACTAGGCACAATGCCAAGTTCTGTGATAAAATTTATAATCCAAACAGCTTCTTTAGTAGCTTCTAAAGTCGCTATAAATTCCACCACAGTGGTGGAATCAGTTATTGAGCCTTGCTTTGAACAACACCAACTTATCACACCACCGTTACGGGTAAATATATATTATGATGTAGATTTTCTATCATCTGGATCTCCCTGGAAGTCGGAGTCTGTATAACCCTTAACTTGTAGCTCACTTTATCCATATATCAAAAACTTATCCCTTGTGCCTTTAAGATATTTTAGGATATGTTTCACGGCTGTCCAATGATCATTACCTAGATCAGATTGATATCGGCTGGTCACACTGACGCCGAAACTGATGTCAGGTCTAGTACATAACATAGTATACATTATGCTTCCAATACAAGAAGCATATGGCAAGTTAGACATCATAACTCTCTCTTCCTCAGTTTGAGGTGCCATTTTCTTCGAAAGATGTATGCCGTATCGGAAAGGTACATTTACTATATTGTAGTTGGTAAAACTGTACCTTTCTAACATCTTGTCTATGTACGTCGATTGTGACAACCCTATAAGCTTCCTAACTGTATCTCGGTAGAGCCTTATACCTTCTATAAAGAAAGCCTCACTGTAGGACACAGAAAACTGGGCGACGCTGTTCTAGGCTCGCGGCCTAGTTGGGAGTACAGAATAGCTCGCGGGGGAACTAAACCAGAGATATAACATGGAGTCGCCACCCGGTGTGAACCGGGACAAAGGTTTAAGGCTGCACTCACCCCTCGTAAGGGAAGACCTCAAACCGTTGGGTACGGAATGGTCCCTTACTTATGTAACTTGTGATGATATGATTTGTGCAATAAACTAACCGAATCTACTCAACATATATGCTCAAGGGAAACCTATGTCTAGTTTGTCTTCATCAAAATAACTCCTAATCTAAGTTTGCATGTTTGAAAATAAGTCTTTAAATGACAAACACATAAAATCACACAATGAGCACATTGAACCATTAAACCAAAATAAACAAATAACTATTTAAACATAATCATAACTAAACAAAATATCATGCTTAAAATAACGTAATCATGCTTTGAAAATAAATAACAAACTAAGCTAAATCATGCTTTACTAACAAATAAATAACCTACGAACTATAACATGATCAAACACAATTTGGATGAGACGAAATACATGTCTCTTAAGTGGTACGTTGCGTTGTATCCCGAGTACAAACTGCACTACCGTCCATTCGGATTGGCTACGGAATTTACGTCCAGGTTTCCATCCTATATACCACAAAAGGGAACACATATTCCGGTCATCCAACAATCACCTCATGCCTCAAACGACTCTCATGCGATAATATTTTTAAAATAAACAAAATAAACGAAAGATAATAAATAAAAAGGTGCCCTCAGGTCTAACCTCTTTTGTCGTCTCATGAAGGGCGTTACACGGCCGTCAGAAGGGTCGATACTCCGCAACTTTTCTGGTTCACTATTCCAACATTTTTCCTCGTTGTTTTGCTATTTGGGCTGCTATTTTCACTCCATTTCGCTGCTTTTTTGTTGTATTTTCTGGCCACTGTTTTAGGGTAATTAGGGGACTGTTTTACGGTTTATTTGGACTGGTTTGGGCTGCGGTTTTTGGACTATTTTGGGGAAGCTTTTGGGACTGTTTTTAGTGCAGTTTTAACGCTGTTTGTGGGTTAATATGCGGCTGAACTGGGCTGGCAGTGAGGGTTAATGTGCGAAGTCTTGTGTAGTTGGCAGTGAGGGCTGCGAGTGGTGTATAGGCGTGAGGGCTGAGTAGTTGGCGAAGGTTGATTAGGCGTGGAGTGCTTGAGGGGCATGTGGCTTGTTGTTAATGTGTTCAGTTGGTTTTAGGGCTCACGTGGAGGGCTGAGGTATTGTGAGTGGAGAGGACGTGTTGTGTGTAGGTTTTGTTGAATCAAAGGTAGAGGACGTGTGGCGTGAATGTGCATGAGCTGAGTGGAGGGTAGTGATGTGTGAAGGAAGAGGGTAGTGGCGTGAACGTGCGTGAGGCTCTTGGTGGCTTGCGTGAGGCGTGAGCAGGGTATGTTGTGCGGCAAAGCTTATTGGATATGCTTTGGGCGTGGCTTTTAGGTTGCTTCTTGTGTGAGTCTTGTGTGTATCAGCCAGGGATCCTAAGGTTGGGTTTGTGGTTCTTTTATAGGAGAAGGTTGTGTTTATCCTTGTTTGAATAGGAAAGGGATTTGTGTAATTATGGGGGATATATTTTGATTAGTGTGAGATAAGGAAAAATCTTTTAATTAGGGAAGTGATTTGATTTTATTTGATTTGTTCTCTTTTGATTAGGGATATGATTTGATTATATCTTTTAATTAGGGAATGTAATTTAAGTGAATTAGGAAAGCTTTTGATGGGATTTTATTTGACTTTATTTAATTTTGGTATGTGATTTATTTAATTTGGGAAGGTGATTTGGTTTGATTTCAACATGTGTTTAATGTGTGGATTTTTTAGGGAAGTGATTTAATAGGCTTGGGCGTGTGGCTTTGGTGATGTGTGGGCTTGGTGTGTGGTTTGTGGGGGTTTGGGCCAAGGGTGTGTTTTATAACAGAGGTCCAACAAGCGAACCCGAAGCATAAACAAACGAATTAATTCCAACAATGTGTCAATTCTTGACCATTCCCTTCCGACGTCCGTTTCCCGCTACTTCCACAATTAAAGAGGTAGTGTCTCCATGTGAGACTCATCATCGGGACTTATATGCAAAAATGCAGTGCCTACAGTCGCCCCCACTTTGATGGGACTTGTGCAGTGTGTGACAATGACAATCCTATCAAAGTACGTGCAATGCATTTTTACTTACCTGGCTCGCCAGCTGCCACTTGACTTGCCCGTTGCTTTGAATTGAGTTGATGAGAGGTGGTCTATTCTCGAACCGAGTTGATAAAGTAGGCCTCGACCCTGGGATTCATTCCCAAAACTCATGGTGAAGTGGGCCTCGACCCTGGGACTCGGCCCTGGGATTCATTCCCTGGATTCATTCCAAAACTCTGATAATGTGGGCCTCGGCCCTAGGATTCATTCCCTGGATTCATTCCAAATTCTGATAACGTGGGCCTTGGCCTTGGGATTCATTACCTGGATTCATTCCAAATTCTGATAACATCGGCCTCGGCCTTGGGATTCATTCCCTGGATTCATTCCAAATTCTGATAACGTAGGCTTCAGCCCTAGGATTCATTCCAAATTCTGATAACGTGGGCCTCGACCTTGGGATTCATTCCAAATTCTGATAAGGTGGGCCACGACCATGGGATTCATTCCTTGGATTCATTCCAAATTCTGATAACGTGAGCTTCAACCCTAGGATTCATTCCCTGGATTCATTCCAAATTTTGACGACGTGGGCCACGGCCCTATGATTCATTCCTTGGATTCATTCCAAATTCTGACGACGTGGGCCTCGGCCCTAGGATTCATTCCCTGGATTCATTTCAAATTCTGATAACGTGGGCCTTGGCCCTAGGATTCATTCCCTGGATTCATTCCAAATTCTGATAACGTGGGCCTCGACCCTGGGATTCATTCCCTAAATTCATTCCAAATTCTGATAACGTGGGCCTCGGCCCTGGGATTCATTCCAAATTCTGATAACTTGGGCTTCATCCATATGATTCATTCCCTGGATTCATTCCAAATTCTGATCATTCCAAATTCTGACGACGTGGCCCTCGGCCCTAAGATTCATTCCCTGGATTCATTCCAAATTCTGATAACGTGGGCCTCGGCCCTAGGATTCATTCCCTGGATTCATTCCAAATTCTGATAACGTGGGCTTCATCCATAGGATTCATTCCCTGGATTCATTCCAAATTCTGATAACGTGGGCCTCGGCCTTGGGATTCATTCCCTAATTCATTCCAAATTCTGATAACGTGGGCCTCGGCCCTGGGATTCATTCCCTGGATTATTCCAAATTCTGATAACCTGGGCTTCAGTCCTAGGATTCATTCCCTGGATTCATTCCAAATTCTGATAACGTGGCTTCATCCATAGGATTCATTCCCTGGATTCATTCCAAATTCTGATAACGTGGGCCTCGGCCTTGGGATTCATTCCCTAAATTCATTCCAAATTCTGATAACGTGGGCCTCGGCCCTGGGATTCATTCCCTGGATTATTCCAAATTCTGATAACCTGGGCTTCAGTCCTAGGATTCATTCCCTGGATTCATTCCAAATTCTGATAACGTGGGCCTCGGCCCTAGGATTCATTCCAAATTCTGATAACGTGGGCTTCAGCCATAAGATTCATTCCCTGGATTTATTCCAAATTCTGATAACGTGGGCTTCAGCCTTAGGATTCATTCCCGAAACTGGTATTGATGCTGATATGTCTCTATAGCCAGAGTGTCAAAGTGATATCTCCATACCTGGAGTGCCATACCTGGCAAAACTGGTCTGATGTCTCCATACCCAGAGTGCCGTACCTGGAAAAACTAATCTGATGTTAATGTGGGCCTCGCCCCCAGAGTGCCATACCTGGCAAGACTGATACTGATAATGTGATGGTTCGTTCTCAAACCATGCTGTGAGGTGGTCCATTCTCGAACCGTTACCGTGTGAGGTGGTCCATTCCCGAACTGTTACTGTGATGTGGTCCATTCTTGAACCTTGCTCCATTCTCGGATTGCCATTCTCGGCTTGTTCATTCTTGAACCTTATTTCCATTCTCGGAGTGCCATTCCCGACTTTCTGATGATGTGTCGGTGTCAACCCTGGGACTCATCCCCAAAACTGATACTGATATAGGCCTCGGCCCTGGGATGCATCCCCAAAACTGACACTGATGATGTGTGGGCCTCAACCCTGAACTGATATTGATGTGGGCCTCGCCCCCAAACTGATACTGATGTGGGCCTCGCCCTGGGACTCATCCCCAAAACTGATACTGACGTGGGCCTCAACCCTGGGACTCATCCCCAAGCTGATACTGATGTGGGCCTCGACCCATGCTCCATCCTCAAACTGATACTGATGTGGGCCTCGCCCCAAAATGATACTGATGTGGGCCTCACCCCCAAAACTGATACTGATGTGGGCCTCGCCCCTAGACTGATACTGATGTGGGCCTTGGTCCCAAACTGATACTGATGTGGGCCTCGCCCCGAGACTGATACTGATGTGGGCCTTGCCCCTAGACCGATACTGATGTGGGCCTCGACTCTGGGACTTATCCCCAAAACTGATGTTGATGTGGGCCTCGACCATGGGACTCATCCCCAAAACTGATGCTGATGTGTTGCTGTTTCTGGTTGGCTTGCATTTGCCGCTTTCTCATTTTCTTTAAAACTTGTTAAAAAAAACAAGACAAAGATTGCGTGAATATGACGTGTATGCATGCATGCATGAATGTGTTTCCTATTCCGATGGGTTATGTCTTCCTTGTGCTCTTCGGTGCTTCTTGCCTATAATTGTCTTCGGTCGTCCCCGCGGCCTGTTTATAGTTTCTTTCTTTCAATTCTCTTCTGGTAATTGCTCAGTTTCCTTTGGTCCCATGACTCAATATTTCATTATGCCCCTGATTCGTGAGGTGGTAGACTGGTCGCCCCCAGTCTTGATTTAGCTTTTTGCTCTCCGCTGCTTGTATTAGGTCAAGGTGGACCACATGATATGGAATTCTATATCACCATATTATATCACATGTTACAAAATAGTCCCAATACTCACACATATTATTGCTCTCAAAGAATGCCCAATATTGAAACCAGAGAACCTTCAAAACATTCAATACAACTCAAATCTAAGTCTTTGAATAAATGATCTAAGCCAGACTCAAAGTGTGTGTGTGCAAAGGTTCCTTCACAGATTCATCCCCAGGTAAGCCAACTTAATGATTTCATTTCAAAAATCGGGATCGATGGGTCAAACCAACCTAGATGTCTCAATTATGCCTGCAGTTGCTTTTCTATGCTCAATGTGGTATGGTTTTCTTTCTTTTTTGTCTCTTTCTTTTTCTTTTCATTTTGAACTTTTTTTTTCCTTTTGTTTTCTTTTTCTTTTTTTTTTTTCTTTTTTTTTCTTTTTTCTTTCAACACACCTACCCTTTAAGGTAGCATTTCTTCTCATGGTGGTCCTAATACTCGCCCATGGGTAACTTCACGCTTATCGGTTATATGTGGTTCAATTCTTTTCTTTAGAGACTTTTCTTTCATTTTCAACCATACCACAGATCATAACATAAGCAAATCAAGATAGACATCTAAGCAATCGGTCATTCACCGACCTACAATTTCTTTAACTAGTCACCTTGCCAACTACCCAGGTTTTCACCGCTAAGAACCTATAGTGAAGTGCTTACGAGTCTAACATAGATCAATCACTCAAAGTATCAAATAAAAGCACATGAAGAGTTTATCGTTTCTAAGATTTCACCCTTAAGCAAACGATTTCATCATTGGACTTACGCTTAACTATTAAGGACTAAGAACATACAATTTTTTTCTTTTTTCTTTCTTTCTTTTTTCTCTTTTTTCTTTTTTCCTTTTTTTTTCTTTTTTCCTTTTTTTTTGGGCCCACCATGGTCTTTCTATCCTTGCCGTAAGGTTTTCTGTTTCTCGATTTCCTTTTCCTCGCTATCCACGTTTGCTAAACTCCTCTTGACAAACCGTTTTTTCTACTCTAACCCAATGGATATCTAAGATGGCTTTTAAGACACGGAGTTAACATGATGCATGTATGCATGAGATGCATGCGATGTATGAGATATGATATGCATGCGGTTATCAAAAGCATAAAAGAGAAAATTCTATAGAATATACAACTATGGTTCTCATGCGAGTTTACGGGAGTGCGGACAAAGGCTCTCGCTGACGAAGGATTGCTTACAACTAGGACTCCCCACTCAAGGATTCAAGCGACCAAGTGAGCGCACCTTTTTTATACCTTATGGTACGTGCCAACGAGTTACGGTGTATGACTAACTGTCGAATGGATTCCCCATTGTAGATTCCCCAGAGAGAGGGTGGAGCAAACTCTCTTAAATACCCAAGTCTCTTAGGCTCTTATCGCCTTGGTGACATGAATAAACAACAAGTCCTCCAAACTAGTCCGTCACAACGGGCTACGAGTAATGATCATCTCGGTGCCTTCACAGCTTTTCCTTATAGAAAGGTAGTGAATGAAGGAAGACGCCAATCCATCACCTAGCCTTAACAACGCCTTTGATTAAACCTCATTAACCCACTATAGAAACGGTTAACTAAAGCACAAATCATAAACATCACAAGACATGATTTCGGGGCCAATTCTCTATCCCCAGTGGAGTCGCTAGAGTGTAGGACATAGAAACTGGGCGATGCTGTTCTAGGCTCACGGCCTAGTTGGGAGTACGGAATAGCCCGCGGGGGAACTAAACCGGAGTTATAACATGGAGTCGCCACCCTGTGTGAATCGGGACAAAGGTTTATGGCCGCACTCACCCCTCGCAAGGGAAGACCTCAAACCGTTGGGTTCAGAATTGTCCCTTACTTATGTCACTTGTGATGATATGATTTGTGTAATAAACTAACCGAATCTACGCAACGTATATGCTCAAGGGAAACCTATGTCTAGTTTGTATTCATCAAAATAACTCCTAATCTAAGTTTGCATGCTTGAAAATAAGTCTTTAAACGGAAAACACATAAAATCACACAATGAGCACATTGAACCATTAAACCAAAATAAACAAATAACTATTTAAACATAATCATAAACTAAACAAAATATCATGCCTAAAAGAACGTAATCATGCTTTGAAAATAAATAACAAACTAAGCTAAATCATACTTTACTAAAAAATAAATAACCTACGAACTATAACATGCTCAAACACAAGTTTGGTTAAGAAAAAATACGTGTCTCTTAAGTGGTATGTGGCGTTGTATCCCGAGTACAAACTGCACTACCGTCCATTCAGATTCGGCTACAGAATTTACGTTCGGGTTTCCATCCTATATACCATAAAAGGGAACACATATTCCGCTCATCCAACAATCACCTCATGCCTCAAACGACTCTCATGCGATAATATTTTTAAAATAAAAAAAATAAATGAAAGATAATAAATAAAAAGGTGCCCTCAGGTCTAACCTCTTATGTCGTCTCACGAAAGGGCGTTACACGGCCGTCGGAAGGGTCGATACTCCGTAACTTTTCTGGTTCACTAATGCAACATTTTTCCTCGTTGTTTTGCTATTTGGGCTGCTGTTTTCACTCCGTTTCGCTGCTGTTTTTGTTGTATTTTCTGGTCACTATTTTAGGGTAATTAGAGGACTGTTTTGCGATTTATTTGGACTGGTTTGGGCTGCGATTTTTGGACTGTTTTGGGGAAGCTTTTGGGACTATTTTTAGTGCAGTTTTAGGGCTGTTTGGGGGTTAATGTGCGGCTGAACTGGGCTGGCAATGAGGGTTAATGTGCGAAGGCTTGTGTAGTTGGCAATGAGGGCTGCGTGTGGTGTATAGGCGTGAGGGCTGAGTAGTTGGCGAAGGTTGATTATTCGTGGAGTGCTTGAGGGGCAGGTGGCTTGTTGTTAATGTGTTCAGTTGGTTTTAGGGCTTACGTAGATGGCTGAGGTCTTGTGAGTGGAGAGGACATGTTCTGTGTAGGTTTTGTTGAATCAAAGGCAGAGGACGTGTGGCGTGAACGCGCGTGAGCTGAGTGGAGAGTAGTGATGTGTGAAGGCAGATGGTAGTGGCGTGAACGTGTGTGAGGCTCTTGGTGGCTTGTGTGAGGCGTAAGCAGGGTATGTTGTGCGGCAAAGGCTTCTTGGATATGCTTTGGGCGTGGCTTTTAGGTTGCTTCTTGTGTGAGTCTTGTGTGTATCAGCCAGGGATCCTAAGGTTGGGTTTATGGTTCTTTTTATAGGAGAGGGTTGTGTTTATCCTTGTTTGAACATGAAAGGGATTTGTGTAATTATGGGGGATTTTTTTAATTAGTGTGAGATAAGGAAAAATCTTTTAATTAGGGAAGTGATTTGATTTGATTTGATTTGTTCTCTTTTGATTAGGGATATGATTTGATTTATATATTTTAATTTGTACTCCCCAAAACAGTGATGTCTCTCTTGAATGTCCGAGATCTTTAACTTGGTCATACTTTTGCTCCTCCATTTGCTATACTTCTTGCTCCACATTTTCTTCACAATTGTATTTTAAAATTTCCTCATTCAGCTCTTCATCTGTCATCTAAGAAATGCATGCTGTGATGTCTGATTTTAGGTCTTTATCCTCTGATATGACTAAAATGATTGGTTCAGGTAGATGTTCTTCAAACATTTGTGCGGTACAACCTCCAAGATCTTCATTTTGATGATACAGAGTTTCATCCTCAATTTTTATTGGTACAAACAGCTCTGATTCTTTATCCTCATCAGAGTCAAAAGAGTAATAAAAATCAAATCGAGACTTTGCTGGTGCAGGCTCCTGAACTGATAACTCTGGTTCTTGATACTGCTCAGCCTCTTCCTCTGCTAAAGTGTCATCATGAAATGCTTGGTACTCGAAGGCTTCCTCAGTGTCATCTGAAAATGCTCCTTGAAGTATGTAGCTCTGGTTTTCTGTTAATTGTCTCACTTGATCTATCATTCTCTGTATGGATTCTGCTTGTCTCTGAAATTGTGCATCAATTTAAGCTTCCTGTTCCTCGAACCAATCTTTGAGCATGTAAATCATCTGATATTCTTCTGATTGTTCTTGTTCTTGATGAAGATCGTAGGTGGATGGTGGATAAGATGGAGAATAAGGTTAAGTGAAATATGATGGTTCTTCATACCTTGAATGATTATGATAATTCTTCCACTCTGAAATGTAAATGCATTGATCGCTAGGGTGGTTACCATCACATATCTCACATCTCCCCATTTCGTTCTATTGAGCAAATGTAATATTGCTTGGTTCTGACATCCAGTGATAATTGTTGGGCTGGACAACAGGCCTCATAAAATCGGACTGTTGCTCCCAAATTTGGGGTAATCTTCTTCTAGTAAAGCTCGTAATCTCTCAATCTCCCAATATTTTTCCATTTCAACCACTTGAAAAATAAAAGAAATAAATAAAAATTATAGATAAAAATAAAGAAAATTAGATACAAGTAAATCATATATCTTCAAAATTAACAACTCAAGAAATATAAGTCCCCGGCAACAGCGCCAAAAAGTTGACTAGTGTAATCATACACGTATAACGCAAGCGCACGTGTCGTTCAAGTAGTATAAAAATATCGATCCCACGAAGACTTAATTCCTAATATTGTTATTAATTATTGATACTATTTATTTACAAGTATCTAATTAAGGGAGAAGAGAATGGTTGCTTTTGGTTGGTTGAATATGGATTTGCTTAAATAAAATAAATAAAATTAAAAAAAGAAAATACTAAGAAAAATAAATAAAAGACAGAAAGATCTAGGGTTGTGATTCCACACAATATTATCCTAAAGATGAATTGATTCTCTTATATATATGTAATAAGTCAGTTCGCTAACTTGGAACACGAAGATATCAAAAGCCTTTGTCGATGGTCAGACGCAAATACCCAAATAACCAATTAATCATATGTCTATGTTAACCAAGTTACCTGAATTCATTAAGTTCAAGTTCCAAAATGGTTACACCCGCCCGACAGGTATATGTCTATCCTGTAAGGAAATCTATTAAAGGTTATCTATTCTCAAGGAATATCGTGGGCTATTGAATCTAAGGCTGAAACCTAAAATCTCTTCGTCAAGTTTATTTTAAGTTTACCAAATAAATCTTATTAATGACCAATTAACAAGAATCATTAAGCTTAAGACTCAATAAAAAAACTAAAGAATTACCCATAAAAAGAAAATCAATTATTAAGTGTGTGTATATTGTGTTTCATCACTTCCCTAAAATAAAAATAAAATACTGGGGGTTGGGGATCTACCTTTACTATTTCTAATTTAGAAATCTCCCTTACCATAATATATAATTTATTAGTGATATTACCAACCAGCCATATAGACGGTATCCTCATAAGTCGGATTTTAATTAAGTCCGACCGACCATAAAGTCGGTATCATTATTTGTCCATAAACCAGCCATATAGGCGGTAATCATCTGTCACATAAAGACCGGCCATATATGCAGTGTCACATTATGTCAAATAAATAAAACCAGCCATTAATACGGTATAACCTTTTATGTTAAATTATAATTTTCATATTATATTTAAGAGAGATTAATTTAAACTAAAATAATAAAAGCTTCACCCTTCACCAGGGAAAATTAATTATAAAACATAAAAGTAAATAAAAGAAAATTAACTACTACTATTACTGAAAATAAAAATGCATAAATTAATACTGAAAATAAATACAAACAAGATGCAATCCTTAAATTCCTTACAAAAACCTAAGGAAAGCATGAGCATTACAAATGAAATGGCTTGGTATTTATAAGCAAATCTAAAGGCTTCCACCAATTTCTCCACCAAACACTCCACAAAATCCTCCACCAAACACTCCACCAAACATGCCACAAGAAACTCCACAAAACACTCCACCAAACATGCAAGAATGTTTTGTGGTAGTTGACAATTGTAAATTGTCATTTTCCATTTTTTTATTTTTTTGAAAATGACTTTAGTAATTACACAAAACACATTGGATTATTCATTAATTTCGGTTTTGAAAACTTCAGAATTCGAAAATATTGAAAATTTTAAGTTGTAGATCTTTGAGTCTTCTTTAATCTACAACTTGAATCAGCTCAATCAGATATCAGATGAAAAAGTTATGGCCAAACTACCAAACTTGCGCAAAATTGGAATTTAAGACTACACTTCGTGACGCGTACAATAAATTTTCATTTTGACTTTTTTTCTCCAGATTTCATTGTTTTAGCCTCGAGTTCATTCCATTAAGTCCCAATATTATTTTTATCTGTGAAATAAATAAAAACACATCAAAACGTTCATAAAACTCGAGAAACTATACAAAATATTAGGTTAAATGAGTGGGAAATAGTGATATAATTACCACTCATCAAGCCAATAGGTTTAACTCATTCAGGAAGTTCAACTAAGTCTCAGACTTTATTGTCATGCATTGAATCCATTTCGGATTTCATGGCTTCCTGCCATTTTCCCGAATCGATATCCAATATCACTTTCTTATACATAGTCGGATCTGTTTCCTCTAAGAGGAGAACATCAAGGCTCACATCAGATGTTAAAAACAATCTCTCAGGAGGCCTTGATATTCCATTTGACTTACGTATAACCTGTGTTGTAGATCGTTCATCTAATTAGACCTCTGGTTCCATCTTCGGTTACTTAATGTTGGGATCAAACTCCTCATGTTTAATCTCTCTACAATTCCCACTTTCTCTTAAAAATTGATTTTCAAGAAAAGTTGCAAAGCAAAGAACAAATACATTTCGTTGCTCAGAATAGTAGAATTGATATCTGATGAGTGGTAAATGTATCAATATTTTCCACTCATTTGACCTAATATTTTGTATAGATTCTAGAGTTTTGTGAATATTTTGATGTGTTTTGCATTATTTTGTAGATAAATAAAATTTCAGGACTCTCTGGAAGTGATTCTGGGCCAAAACAGTTAAAAAGGACAAAAAAAGGCAAAATGGTCATTTCGCACATCATGACACGAATGGCGCGTCGCGACCGCTAACTTACGCTGAAGATTACTAACATACGCCGGGGACATGTGTCAAAATTTGAGAAGTTTGCTAAAATATGCCTTTGCTAAAATGCACCGCTAAAATGCGCTAGATGCTAACGTGCGCCTGCCATGTGTCAACATCACAGCTAATCTGCTAATGTGCATCATGCCACGTGTCACCATCTCATGCTTCCGACAATTTCTATTGCCATGTGTCGTCTATGTGTCATCAACATGGCATCCATATCAGTCACATGACGAGTTAGCTTGCCACGTGTCAGCCAAGTCATCATCAGCCAATCATCTTGTGCCACATGTCACATCATATGATTCCGTCAATCCACATCGCCACGTCATTGCCATGTCAGCATAATCATTCACTCCCGAAGCCGTCTTGCCATGTGTCAACAGCATCGCTTTTGGTGTCGCAAATCACGGCGCATCGCGATGCGTCTTGGTGCCTATAAATAGATGGCCGAATTTCCATTTTGAATTCATACCTTCCTCTCTATAAGGATTGTATCTTGTTTGTTTAAATTCAATTCTGTAATAAATTTTATTTACTTTTACGCACAATTCTTACGTTTCTTTACTTTTTCAGTTTTTACTTTTCAGTTATGAGAAGGTAACTCCCCCTGCTGGGGTAAAAGGTAAAGCTTTTATTAATGCTATTTAGATTAATCTCCCTTAATTATAATATAATAACTATTTAAAACTTGACTTAATGATGATACCGCTATATTGGCCGGTTGGTAATTATTTATAAATTGATTTTAACCTGACTAAGAATTGATACCGTCTGGTTGGTCGTTTGGTAATTAATTATTAATTTGACTTAATCAGGTTACCGCCTATATGGCTGGTTGGTAATATCACACAAGTTAATATATTATATTAAGGGAGATATCTAAAATAGTAGTGATAAAAGTGGATCCTTTTACTCTAATATTTTCTTTTATTGTACTTTTACCTTTTAATTCCAACATTACTTTTCAGCATTTTACTTTATGTCTTTTATTTTTAAGCTTTTACTAGTTGTAAATATGTATCGTAGGTAAGCCCGCTATTTGGGGTTTTGATGAAATCCAATATCAACGGTTTATAAAATGTTATTTTATAGTTTGGGTAATATAAAGGTTTACTTATTAAGTCTTAAGCTTAATGCTTCTTGTTAACTGGTCATTAAAAATATTGATCGGGTAAACTTAAAATAAACTTGACAAAGGAATTTTAGGTTTCAGCCTTAGACTTAATAGCCCACGATCTTCCTTGAGGATATATAACTCTTTAATATATTTCCTTACAGGATTGACATATACCTGTTGAGCGGGGTTAACCACAATTGGAACTTAATCTTAATGAATTCAGGTAACTTGGTTGACATAGACATATAGTGTAATTGGGTTACACTGGGTATTTGCATCTGACTATCAACAGAGAGGCTTTTGCAGAATTTTGTGTTTCAGGTCAGTAAACCAATATATTACACAAACGTAAATTAACCACTTCATCTTTTAAAAGATATTGGAAGAATTCACAACCCTGGATAATTTAATAATATTGAATTTTCTTTAATCTACTTTCGCGCCATTTTATTTACTTGTTTTTAAATTTAAAGTCACCATCCAATCAATCAATCCATTAGATACTCATAAACATTTGACTTCATAAATTAATAGCTTAGGTATTAAGTCCTCGTGGGATCAATGCTTTTTATACTACTTGAACGATACGTGCGCTTGCGTTATATCCGTGTGATTGCATCGGTCAAGTTTTTGGCGCCGTTGCCGGGGACTTAGTTATCTTTCACAATTAGTTTTGAGGTTAGATACTTTTACTTGAATCTAATTTCTGTTTACTTACTGTTTTTGTTTTCTTGTGTTTCAGGTTCTCAGACACTACATGAGATGAACCAGAAGCTTTGAACTCTGACCGCTTGACCTAGAAATTGAAAGAACCATCAGACAGTTAAGAAGGGAAATGCGAGAAGGCCAAGAAGCAATTGTTAACATAGAACCTGAACCTTTGGAATTTGCACCACCAATTCCCATTTGAGACAGAACCATTCTGGTGGTTGACGGCTTCATTTCCTGTATTGTACTTCCTCCCTTACTAGAAAATGCGTGTGACATCAAAATATGAATCCAGATGATTCAGCAGTCAGTTCAGTTTAGGGGGAATGCAACTGAAGATCCTATTGCCCACATCAGCAACTTCTCGGAAGTTTTTTGCACTTTCAATTATAACCTAGCAGCTAAAGAAGCTATGAGACTAAGAGTTTTTCCATATTCCCTAAAATACAGAGCTAAATCTTGGCTACATTCACTACCAGCAGGTTCCATCACAACTTGGAAAACTCTAGCCACCAAATTCCTTACAAAGTATTTTCCACTAGCTAGAACAACAACACTGAGGATGTCATCACATCCTTTGTACATCATGACTCGGAAACTCTCTATGAAACTTGGGAAAGGTACAAGGATTTGGTCCAGAAATGTCCTCACCATGAGATTCCAAAATGGCTTAAAGTCCAAACTTTCTATAATGGACTTTCTGGACTAATGAGAACCACAATTGATGCTGTTACAGAAGGAGCTTTAATGGCAAAAGGAGAAGATCAAGCCTAGGAACTAGTTGAAGAAATGGCCAACAATAATTCCTTTTGGCCAACAGAAAGGAGCATGATCCAAATAATTGCTAGAATTTATGAAGTTTGAGCCAATGCAGCAGTCAAATCAAAGCTGGATCAAATATGCAAATTCATGGAGACTATTAGCACGCAAGGCAATATTAGAGCCATAATTTCACCTTATGGAGGAGCACCAGAGACAAACCAATATAAAGAAACGGTGAATTATGTCAACAATTTCAACA
Source organism: Zanthoxylum bungeanum (assembly GCA_019454045.1). Classification (NCBI taxonomy): domain Eukaryota; kingdom Viridiplantae; phylum Streptophyta; class Magnoliopsida; order Sapindales; family Rutaceae; genus Zanthoxylum; species Zanthoxylum bungeanum. The sequence goes on along the minus strand of SKCR01010958.1, from coordinate 61,716 downwards.
GACAGGGGAACAATCCATATTCCAACACCTACAACCCAGGGTGGAGGAATCATTCCAATTTCACATGAAGCAACAATTTAGGGCAAAAGAACTATCCACCGCCAGGATTCCAACAGCAAAGCCAGGATGAAAAAGAACCAGGAATAGTAGAAGTGCTAGCTTAGTTAAAGAAATATGATGTTATATTTCAGAGCCAATCAACTTCTATTAAAGCACTGTAAAATCAAATTAGACAACTGGGTAATGCTAAGAGTTTCACACCGTAAGGTACCCTTCTTAGCAACACAGAACCAAATCCAAGAAACCAGAGGAAGGAACAATGTCATGCCATCATGTTAAAAAACGGTACTGAAATCATCAAAGATGTTGGAGTCAAGACATCTTCTTAGGGAGTTCCTAAAGAAGGCAGTGAAGCAGTTCCACAGATGGAGGAAAAAGAAGCAAAGGAAAAAGAGCAAGAAAGAATCACTCTACCTCCATCTTTTCCACAACGTCTCCAAAAAATAAACTAGACAAGCAGTTTGCTCGATTCATGAAAATTTTCAAAAAGTTTCACATCAACATCCCATTTGCAGAAGCCTTGGAACAAATGCCCAGTTATGTCAAATTCATGAAAGACATTCTTTCATGAAAGCGAAGATTGGGAGATTACGAGACAGTAGCATTATCAGAAGAATACAGTTCTATCATCCAGAGGAAGCTTCCCCTAAAGTTGAAAGATCCTGGCAGTTTCATCATTCCTTGCATCATAGGAGAGCATAACTTCGGTAGGGCTTTGTGTGATCTAGGTGCGAGTGTTAACTTGATGCATTTTTCTATTTTTGGGAAATTGCAGATTGGAGAAACAATGCCCACCTCAGTCTCTCTATAACTTGCTGATAGAACGCTCGTATTTTCGAGAGGTGTAGTTGAAGATGTGCTGGACAATGTTGACAAATTCATTTTCCCAGCATATTTTATTGTCCTTGATATGGAGGAAGATGAAGACATGCCGATAATCCTCGGGAGACCATTCTTGGCTACAGGTCGAACCATTATTGATGTACAGAAATGAGAGCTAACCAGGAGGGTACATGACCAAGAAGTAACATTCAATGTTTTCAAGGCCATGAATTTCCCTGATGATGAAAAGAATGAGGAATGTTTCAGACTTGATGTGATAAATAGTACCATTTTGAACTCCAATGCAATGCAAAATTCTACTGACAAACTTAAAACAAGTCAATTGCCTGTGGAGACTAAAGATAGAGCGTACTACGCACTGAAGAAGCCTATTCTTGCACTACAAGCAATAGAAGAGAAATAGTTCAACCAGCTCAACGAATTGGAGGAATTTCATATACAGCCTTTTGAGAATGCCAAATTGTACAAAGAAAAGGCCAAGAAGAAACATGATGAGAAGTTAGTGCGCATACAACTAGAACCAGGACAATGTACTGTTAAACAAATCAAGGTTGATACTCTTTCCATTGAAGCCAAAATCACAGTGGTTAGGTCAATTCTTAATCATTAAAGCTTTACCAGATAGAGCCGTTGAGTTACATGATCCCAACTCAAACAAAAAATTCAAGGTTAAAAACAAGCGTGTCAAGCACTACTAGGGAGAATCACTTTCAGATCCAGCCTAACGCTCAGGCAGTCATGTCTAGCTGAAGACGTTAAACTTACATCTAGCTGGGAGGCAACCCATGCAATTTGTGTATATATTGTGATTTGGTGTGTTTAATTTTGTAGGTAAAGTCACATTTCAGGATGGAAGAAGCTCTCGCAAATCTTCACAAGCAATTTCCTTCTCTCTCTAAAAAATCTTTGATGAAAGTCTACAAAGCTCGCTTGGAATGGATGAGACTACTGATGTTCAAAGGTATTCCTACTCACATTTGTTGGATTATTGAAGCACGGGTTCGATTGGCAGGTGAGTCTTCTGACAATTTTATTTCACATTTGCCTGGTTTAGGAAGAAGCACCTATGCTAAAAATAGAAGAGCTAAAAGAATGGGTGTATGCTATAAATGTGCTCGCATACTCATTGTCGTTCTTTAGGAATAGTGTCTGATAACCGTGAAGATAAGATTAACTTCATTAGGGATAGCTTGAGTAAGGAGTCTTTGGATGACATATCTAAGACTCTTGAGAAGCATCCTAGTGGATATGTGTATCACGAAATTCACGTGTTATATACACAATTCCAAAAGGAAAGACAACAGTATAGTCTCAGAAATCTGACACTAAAAGACCCTGTTTGCCAATTTATAAGAAAATTGGATGGGAAGCTTGTCCCTGACGCATATACGTCAATCAAGCCGTTGTTTTTCTTGTAAATATTTTATCTCTTTGTCTTTTCCTAATAATTGTAACTTGTTTTGTTGTTTTCTTTTATTTTTTCTGACAGGATCCAGATCTCTTTGACTTTCACGATACATTTTACTGTTTAACTAATAATTGTCATTTCACAGGTACTAGTGTTATTATTACTTATGAGTGGTAATTATATCACTATTTCCCACTCATTTAACCTAATATTTTGTATAGTTTCTCGAGTTTTATGAACATTTTGATGTGTTTTTTATTTTTCAGATAAAAATACTATTGGGACTTAATGGAATCAACTCGAGGCTAAAACAATGAAATCCGAAGAAAAAAAAGGCCAAAAATGAAAATTTACTGTACGCATCACGAAGTGCAGTCCTAAATTCCAATTTTGTGCAAGTTTGGGATTTTGGCTATATCGTTTTCATCCGATATCCGATTAAGCTCATTCAAGTTTCAGATTAAAGAAGACTGAAAGATCTACAACTTTGAAATTTTAAATATTTTCGAATTCTGAAGTTTTCAAGACTGAAATTAATGAATAATCCAATGTGTTTTGTGTAATTACTAAAGTCATTATCAAAAAATAAAAAAAATGGAAAATGACAATTTACAATTGTGAAACTTCCACAAAACATGCTTGCATGTTTGGTGGAGTGTTTTTTGGAGTATCTTGTGGCATGTTTGGTGGAGGATTTTATGGAGTGTTTGGTGGAAGCCTTTAGATTTTCCTATAAATACCAAGCCATTTCATTTGTAATTTCATGATTTCCTTAGACTTACATCGCTAGTACTTGCGACAATCAATACGCTTTGGTTTTGGTCGTCCAGGACTTTAACAGGTTCTGTGAATTCCTCTTCTGGGTTTATTGAGAATCGTAGTGTATTGGGTATGATGTCAAGTTGGAAGTATCACTTCAGTCATATGGAGATGATGATCACGCATGGATACAGAACTGGTACTCTAAATGGTTGCAACCATCGGGATAATATGACAAGGTCATGATTATCCGATTAAAGAGACTAGTTGCTTGTAATCCGATATATACTTCGTACGGGGCAGACACTATTCCAGCCCCAGGCCTTGCATGTGACATCCGATACTAGATCGTAATACAAAATACTATATATACTACGCCTGATAGAGATTATATATTCCATTAAGAATATTTCTGGAGAATTGGGTAGGCACGATGCTTTGCTAGAAGCCAACCATGTCTCGTAAATCGGTAAAAACGTAGTACGAGGTACGTACGTGTTTGGATAGTCCGACGACCGGATTTACTGCCAACATATCCAGGGATCTCATGGGTCGCTTCCCGAAGATTCACCGATGATGTATGATTCGAGCATAATTAATCTGAGATTAATTACAGAGAGATTTTATCTAGGATAAAATACTATTTGAAGAGAGATGATGATTAATTCAGAATTAATCGATAGAATAATATATTCGATATATTAAACGAAATTGGATTTCGACGAGGAATTAAAATTAGATTTTAATTCGGGCAAATGAGTTAATTTAGAATTAATTCGCTAGCGACGTGAATAGTAATTTTGCTAGGCATAATTATTTAATTGAATTTGATTTAATTACTTCACAACGGAAAATTCGTTAATTCGGAATTAACGAACCCGAGCCCGGAATGTGTTTGCCGGTCCACTCCGATTTTGAATTAAAGTGGGGCCCACGAGTCACATCGCGAGTCGCATCACACATCACTTTAGTGATGGAAGTCAAATCACCTTTAAGTGATTGACAACCAGTCACTATTCATGATGGTGGTAGATGGAGGCATTTAATGCCATTTTTCCCTCCTTTTGGAAGATGCTTTTTTGAAAGGCTTATACCAAAAGTTTGGTAACACTTTTGAGTTAGTTGTTTTTAGAAAACAAAAATCAAACAAAAGAAAACTTTTTCTCTCTCCCTAAACTCACCAAAACCGTGAGCCTCTAAAGAACATAGGAAAATTGGTAGCATTTTTTCCTAAGCTAGCACTTGAAGAGAATCATTCAAAGGCGATAGGGAAACTTCTCCCTTGAGCTTGGAATCAAAAGATCAAAGCTTGGAGCTTGAAGATCCCATTCAAAATGAGCACCTTGGCCGAATTCTTGGAGTAATTTTTCTTCTCAACACTTCCAAAATCCGATCTTTGTAAGTATGATTCCGCCATACTTCTTATATGTATTCACTTTGTTTCATTGCTTAAATATGATCTTGGGAATGCCTTAGAAACCAACAATGGTATCATGGAGCCTAGTTTAAGCATGAAAAATATTAGGGTAAAATTTGGGTAAATTGGATTTGAGCATGATTTAACCAAATTGTTTGTTTGAGCATGCTTGTATATGGATAACTTGGAGTTATATATGATCAATTTTATGAAAAATAAATTGGATCAATTTTTGCCTAAAATGTTGGCTTGGCCGAATGTATATGCCCTAATATAGTCATGGTATTTTTGTTTTTGATCATTGGATGAGTTGAAAAACATAGTTATGTTGATTTGAGATTCAATCGAATTGAAATCGGAATCGAACGTAAATAAACCCTAAAATGCCGTGAGCTATGGAGCATGAAATGAGATGATTTTTTGTTTCAAAATGTTGGACATGAGTTGACAAATTAATACATGATTAATTGATTAAATTAGTATTTTGGAATAATTAATTTAGATAATTAATTAATGTAATACACTTTAATTAATTGAATTTTAAAATTTGGAAAATTAAAATTTAATTAGTTGGGCTTAATTTAGAATTGGGCTTATAATGTTGTATTTGGGCCTAATGGGCTTGGTTGGGCCAATTTGGTTTATGACAAATGGGCCTTTTATGTTTAATTGGGCCTTATGGGCCGAAATTGGTTTCTTGGCAAATAGGGTGATTCCTTAATTGGGCTTTGGTATTTGGGTTTGACCCATATTGTCCAAAGTCCATGCCTTAAGAAATTAATTGAAAGCCCAATTGGACTTTAATTAAAAGACATTGGATGTTAATTGAGCTTTGAGACCCATTTAGATTAGATTTGGAATCTAAGTCGTAAAGGCGCATATTAAAAGTGTAGTTATTTAATTTGGAATTAAATATATAGAATTAGTATTGAAACGAATTAAATTAGATTTAAATTGTAGTTCGATATAATTCAAGAATTCGTACTTTGAGTACTTATTCTCAAACGAGTTGGACTCGTGCAAAATCAAATCGTTGTTTGAACATTGGATGATCACTTTATTCAAGATTAATTAATTGGATTAGATTGATTGAATAACATGCTTGTGTGAATACATGGATGTGTTGAATTAATAACGTATATCGGATTGATATTAGAAGGGAAGAGCAATTTTGGAAATTTTTGTAAATTTAGAATTTATTAAATTGGACCTGCGTGTCCAGCCTTATCTCTCTTGATTCTTTGTATTTCTCTTCTCACCTAATTCCCCTCAATGTTAATGAGGTTTCTTTAATTATATTATGTAATTGGGTAGAAGTAAGAATAATGCTAGCCGGGGAGAGGAAATTGAGTGATTTGTTCTAGGAACAATCTGTGAGATATCCATCCGCATATCGTTATTAATTTATTTCCGCGCCTTATTATGCTTTTAGAATGCATGCTTAAGGGTGTATGATGAGACCTAACAAAGATAATAAATTAGTTGCCAATTTATGCGAAAAACCCTCAACAAATATTAAGCATTTTTCCTTCCATTGAGTGATTCTTACTCAAGATCCAAGATTGGCATTGGTTTGTTGGCCAAAGTCAAGACCTTTTTCCATCGCGGATGTGTTTGAATCATGAAGGCTTTGTTGCATATTGTGTGTCTTGTCCAAGTTGTGATTTTATGGCCAAAGTCAAGATCACTTCTTGTCCATCGACATCGATTACGAAGCTTTCCAAAGTCAATGGGTTCCGCTTAACTGGAATCATTAAGCTTGTTGTGCCAAAGCCAATGCTTAGTTGATTCAGAGGAAAAAGGTTAGGAAAATAATTGGATATATTGGCATATATATTGTATATATGTTTCGGACTTGGAGGTCCACCTACCGGATCTAGGAATTTGATAAGATCCAATTGATCTTAGAGATCTACCTAGTTAAATATCATACAGCTTGTTGGCCAAAGTCAAGGTTGTGTGTTATTTAACGGGATCCTATCCCACTAGGAAACTAGGTTTCCCGAGTACTCAACAGAGGGTTAGAGGCTCGCCAAAAAATAGTGGGATGCTAGTATTGAATTTGCAATTTCGTTCAAATACTTAGCTTTACGCGCTTTCAAATTATTTCATCAATTATTTTATTAGTTGGACTAATATATAATTATTTTTCTTGTAACAGTTAGACTGTACCCAAACATCGTTAATCGAATAGTTGGACTACTGCGGTTAAGATGATTGGAAAATTAAGCATTAGGGATATTGTCATGGGCGACAACGTCTTTAATGGCACAAACTTTCAGGACTGGGATATGAATCTCAGAATTGTTCTGGGATCCAAGAAGTTACTCTACACTATAGAGCGACCTATTGGGCCTAAGCCCCGACCTGATTAGTTGCTAGAGCTAGAGCTTTGGAAGACTCATAGCGATGACAATGTGACTGCTCAATCGGTAATGCTTACAGCTATGACTCCGTAATTTCGTCGTCAAAACAAGGGGTTGGATCCCTATGAGATGATGGCGAAGTTGCACGATCTTCACCGATCTAATCTTAGATCGCAAAGATACGAGTTGCAGAAGAAGCTCTTCTGGGCTCGCATGTCAGAGGGTACGTCTGTTGAGCACCATGTCTCACAGATGATTGCTGACATTGAGCAGCTCGGACAAATGGGCATAGTCTTCGAGGTTGAGACTTCAGTAGATTTGATCCTACAGTCTCTCCCCGACACTTGGAATGGGTTCATCATGAAATATAACATGTTGAACCAAGACCAAACTGTTGGAGAGTTGATGTCCACTCTGCTTGAGGCAGAAAAAGAGCTCCTTAAGGGCAAGAAGTGCGAGGCGCACTATGCTTCAACATCTCAGACTCTGAGGGCTTGGTCTAAGGCTACTGGAGGTGTTAAGAAGAAGAAGCATAAGAAGAAGGCAAGGCCAAATCGTCAAAGGGTTCTGGGAAACCCAAAGATAAATCCCAAGATGTATGCAGTGCAGGCGGGAAGTGGGATCACTGGAAGCGTGACTGCCGCGAGTACAAGTTACACATGAAGGAAATCAAAGCGGGCAAGGCACCGGCTCCAGGTATGTTTGTTATAGAAATAAACATGTCTACTTCTAGTTTTAAAAATTGGATTTTTGATTCTGGTTGTGGAACTCATATATGTACTGATGTGCAGGATCTGCGGATTAGGAGGAGACTGGCCTCAGGAGAGATTAACCTCCGCATTGGAAATGGGACTCGAGTTGCCGTTTTGGCCGTGGGTACTTATGTTTGGAACTGCCCTCGAGGCATGTACTTGAACTTATAAACTGTTATTTTGTACCTAGTTTGACTAGGAATATTATTTCTGTATCTATGTTAACCCAATGCGGGTATACTTTTGTATTTAGAAAAACTGGGTGTTTTATGTATAAAAATGATATAGAAATTTGCACAGCTCAAGCAAATAATGGTCTTTATATTTTGAATATAAATCAATCTCAAACATATAATGTAACAAACAAAAGGCTTAAAGTAAGTAACAAAGATGAAACTTATATGTGGCAATGTCGTTTGGGACACATAAACAAGACACGCATATCCACACTTTCGAAGAGTGGGTACTTAGACGGATTTGATCCAAATTCATATGACGTATGCGAATCTTGTTTATTAGGCAAGATGCCTAAATCACCTTTTAGCGGTAAAGGTACACGTGCCACCGAACTTTTATCCCTCATTCACATTGACGTATGTGTCCCCATGTCTAGCCAGGCTAGAGGTGGATATGAATACTTCGTAACCTTTACGGATGATGCATCGCGTTATAGTTATGTGTATCTTATGAGACACAAGTCGAAAACTTTTTAGAAATTCAAAAGTTTCGACACGAAATAGAAAAACAGACCGGCAAAAGTATTAAGACATTACGGTCGGACAGTGGTGGCGAATACTTAAGCAATGAGTTTCTTGATTACTTGAAAGAATATGGTATTCTTTCACAGTGGACTCCTCCCGGAACACCTCAATTAAACGGTGTGTCCGAACGGAGAAACCGAACTTTGTTAGACATGGTAAGGTCTATGATGAGTCGCACAGAGCTACCTATTTCATTCTGGGGATATGCATTGAACAGTGCAATACTTATTTTGAATAAGGTTCCGTCAAAGTCTGTTCAACAGACTCCATATGAAATATAGAAAGGAAAGAAACCAGGTTTCTCATTCCTGAAGATTTGGGGTTGCTGGGCATACTTCAAACGTTTGGAAGGTACCAAACTTGAACCCAAATTGGATAAATGCCTATTTGTAGGATATCCTAGGGAAACCAAAGGATATTACTTCTATCACCCACAAGAGAACAAAATATTTGTTGCTCTACATGCGATTTTCCTTGAGAAGGAATTCCTAAATGCAGTGATAAGTGGGAGGAAAGTAGAACTTGATGAAAATCAGAGTGATACTGTTCCTGGCACATAATCCTTAACGGAACATGAACAGTCCATCATGGATGAGACTGTACCATAATCTTCGAATACACAAGGACCGCGTAGGTCGGAGAGAGTCAGAAAACAACCTGAGAGGTATGGGTTTCTGATCTCACCTCATTTGGATAATAATCTTATTGAGGAAGACGAGCCAACTACGTATGAGGAAGCGATACAGGGTATCGACTCCGGTTTATGGAAGGATGCCATGAATTCCAAAATGGATTCCATGTACACCAACCAAGTTTGGACACTGGTTGATGCACCAGAAGGCGTAAAGCCTATTGGTTGCAAATGGGTCTTCAAAATAAGAACGACATGGATGACAACGTACAAACGTATAAATCTAGGCTTGTAGGAAAGGGTATCGTCAACGACATGGTGTCGATTACGATGAAACGTTTTCACCCGTTGCCATGATTAAATCCATTAGGATAATGCTTGCTATTGCTACATATTTCGATTACGAGATATGACAGATGGACGTCAAAACCACTTTCCTTAACGAAAACCTTTTGGAGGATGTTTATATGCAAAAGCCTGACGGTTTTGTCATACCTAGACTTGCAAACAAGGTTTGTAAGTTAAATCGATCCATTTATGGATTGAAGCAAACATCATGTTCTTGGAACCAACGTTTTGATGAGATCATAAAAGAATATGATTTCGTTCAAAACGAGGATGATCCTTGTGTATATAAGAAGGTTATTGGGAGCGTACTGACATTCATTATCCTTTACGTTGACCATGTATTGCTTATTGGCAATGACATTCCCATGTTAACATCGGTGAAAGCTTCGCTTTCATTAAAATTCTCCATGAAGGATCCGGGAGAAGCAGCCTTTATTATAGGAATAAATATCTATCGGGATAGATCTAGAAAGCTGCTTGGACTCTCCCAGAGCACGTACATTGACAAAGTGTTGAAGAGATTCAACATGGATCAGTCCAATAGGGGACTGTTGCCAGTGTCACATGGCGTCACTCTATCTAAGGACATGTGTCTTAAAACTCAAGATGAGAGAGACAACATGAGTCGGATACCGTTCGCCTCGGCAGTCGGATCGATCATGTATGATATGATATGTACGCGACCTGATGTCTCTTATGCTTTGAGCATGTGTAGTCGCTATCAAGCCGATCTAGGTGATAGTCACTGTATGTCGGTTAAGAATATGCTAAAGTATCTTAGATGGACTAAGGATGCTTTCTTAATCTATGGAGATGGAGAACTTGAGCTAACTAAGTTAGCAGCTGAGCCCGTTCCATTGTATTATGACAATAACGGGGCTATAGCGCAGGCTAAGGAACCGCGATCTCATCAACGATCCAAGCATGTTCTTCGACGTTTCCATCTGATTCTTGAGATCATACATCGTGGCGATGTGAAGATCGAGAAGGTCGCATCAGAGGACAACATTGCAGATCCGCTGACGAAAACTATTCCTCAGCAAAAGGTTGAGCGACATGTACATAGTTCAGGTATTAGATGCTTGAGTGACTGGCTATAGGCCAAGTGGGAGATTGTTAGACAATTATGACCCATAGCGTCACTATTTGTAAAAGACATTGTGGTTTTTGTACAAATTAATTATGTAACAATGAAATTGCATTTTATCATTTTGAAATTTGATTACTTGAATATATAAATGATGAAAACCCCTATGATTAGTTCCGGATTATAAGATATGAGACAATATCAATCCATAAAGATTTAATCATTAAATATCCCTAGTCGTAGTATTATCGAGACTAGACATCGATAATGCGGAATAGACTAGTATTGCACTTGTGCGTGTTATGGAAGCGTAACTACATAGTTCTCATATATTTATGTATTGGATACTTATGCAAGCGTGATCGGAGGTTGTGTTTACCGATGGTACGGAAACAGCTTCGCTCTGGATAGACCCCGCGGAATCCCATTGGTAGTATTACTATGTGTCTATGGGAATCCGCATCAGGGTAGGTGTATTTGGTCCTAACGTGAGACTTACATTGCTAGTACTTGCGACAATCAATACGCTTTGGTTTTTGTCGTCCAGGACTTTAACAAGTTCTATGTACGCCTCTTCTGGGTTTATTGAGAATCGTAGTGTATTGGGTGTGATGTCAAGATGGAAGTATCGCTTCAATTATATGGAGATGATGATCATGCAGTGATACAGAACTGGTACTCTAAATGGTTGCAACCATCGGGATAATATGACAAGGTCATGATTATCCGATTAAAGAGACTAGTTGCATGTAATCCGATATATGCTTCGTACAGGGCAGACACTATTCCAGCCCCAGGCCTTGCATGTTGATGAGCGGAAAATATATCAATATTTACCGCCCCTTTAACTTAAAATTTTGTTTAGTTTCTCGGGTTTGATGAACGTTTTGATGTGTTTTAGTTTATTTTGCAGATAAAATAATATCGAGTCTCAATGAAATCATTTAGGACGAAATATGGGTCAAATAAGGGCAATTATTGGACTTGATATATTAATTTTGGAGATTAGAAACTTGGAAGGGCGTTTTGACGAAGTGCAGTTTTGGGAATTCCAGTTTTGCGCATCTGTCGTATTTTTGGGATAACTGTTTACTCAAATATCAGATTGAGCTGATTCAAGTTTTAAATTAAATAATACTCAAAGATCTACAACTTTGAAGGAGAAAATATTTTCGAATTAAGAAGAGTTCATGACCGAAATTGATGAACCATCCAGAAGTGTGTGATGTGTAATTATTAAAGTCATTATCAATCATTTTCAAAGCAAAATATAAATGAATAAATAATTAATAAAAATTATCAAATCAACACCAAACAAGATAAACAATTAGTGGAGAATTATGGATTTGGTGGAGTAATTAGTGGAGAAATTAATAATGGATTTGGTGGAGAATTTGATGGATGATTTGATATAGGCAAAATTTTGCCTATAAATACCAAGCCATTTTATTTGTAAAATTCTTACTTTCTTCTTTGAAATTCCTAATGAATAAATAAGAAGATTGTATCTTGTTTGTTTATTTACAGCTTCCACTAATTAATTTCCGCTTTCGTACTTTCTTTTCTTTACTTTTCAGTTTTTATTTTCCGCAATTTACTTTTACGCACAAACCTTTTCTTTCTTTACTTTTGCAGTTTTTATTTTTCAAGAAATGAGGAGGTAACTCCCCTTTGCTGGGGTAAAAGGTAAAGCTTTTATTATTGCTATATAGATTAATCTCCATTAAATATAAAATATAAACTATTTAAAATCTGACTTAATGATGATACAGCTATATTGGCCGGTTGGAAATTAATTATAAATTGGTTTTAATCTGACTAAGTATGGATACCGCCTGGTTGGTCGGTTGGTAATTAATTATTAATTTGACTTAATCAGGATACCGCCTATATGGCTGGTTGGTAATTATCACGCAAAGTTAATATATTATATTAAGGGAGATATCTAGAATAGTAGTAATAAAAGTTGATCCTCTAACCCCAGCATTTTCTTTTATTGTACTTTTTACTTTATTTAATTTCAGTAATTTACTTTTCAGCAATTTACTTTCAGTAATTTACTTTTATTTTTTTTTTACTTTTTACTTTTTACTTTTTACTTTTTACTTTGTACTTTTTACTTTTTTTTTACTTTTCAGCAATTTACTTTTCAGTATTTAATTTTCAGAATTTACTTTATGTCTTTTATTTTATTTAAATTTTTACTACCCGTAAATATGTGTCGTAACTAAGCCAGTTATCTGGGGTTGTGATGAAATCCAATATCACCGGTTTATAAGGGGTTAAATTATAGTTTGGGTAATATAAAGGTTTATTTATTGAATCTTAATCTTAATGTTTTTTATTAACTGGCCATAATAAAATTGAACTGGTAAACTTAAAATGAACTAGACATAGGGATTTTAAGTTTAAGACCTTAGACTCAATAGCCCACGATCTTCCTTGAGGATAGATAACCCTTTAATAGATTTCCTTACAGGATAGGAATATACTTGTCGGGCGGGGGTAGCCATAATTGGAACTTAATATTAATGAATCCAGGTAATTTGGTTGACATAGACATATGGTTCAATTGGGTTATACTGGATATTTGTAGTTGACCATCGGAAGAGGCTTTTACATAATTTAGTGTTCCAGGTTAATAAATCAATATTTTATCCCACTATAAAATAACCACTTCATCTTTAAAATGATATTGGAAGAAATCACAACCCTAGATAGTTTTTAATAGTGAACTTTCTTAAACCTAATTTCGAACAATTTTATTTACTTATTTTTAAATTTAGAATCGTCACCTTTTCAAATCTATCAAACAATTTGTTAGATACTAGTAATCATTTGACCTCATAAAATTAATAGCTTAGGTATTAAGTTCTCGTGGGATCGATACTTTTTATACTACTTGAACGATACGTGCGCTTGCGTTATACGTGTGTCTAAGCACCGGTCAAGTTTTTGGCGCCGTTTCCGGAGACTTATTTATCTTTTACTATTAGTTTAGGGGTTAGATACCTTTAGTTGTATCTAATTTCTTTTTACTTATTGTTTTTGTTTTCTTGTGTTTCAGGTTTTCAGAAACTTCATGAGACGAACCAGAAGTTTTGAACTACGACCGCTTGACCCAGAAATTGAAAGAACCATCAGACAGTTGAGAAGGGAAAGGCGAGAAAGCCAAGAAGCTTTAGCCAACATGGAGCCTGAACCTTTGGAGGTTGCACCACCAATTCCCATTCGAGACAAAACCATTCCGGTGGTTGACAGACTCATTTCTTGCATTGTACTCCCTCCCTTACCAGCAAATGCGGGTGACATCAAAACATGCATCCAGATGATTCAGCAGTCAGTTCAGTTTGGGGGGATTGCAACTGAAGATCCTAATGCCCACATCAGCAACTTTATGGAAGTTTGCGGCACTTTGAATTACAACCGAGAAGCTGAAAAAGCAATGAGACTGCATGTTTTTCCATACTCCTTGAAGGATAGAGCTAAAGCTTGGCTACATTCACTACCAGCAGGTTCTATCACAACTTGGAACACTTTAGCCACCAAATTTCTTACAAAGTACTTTCCGCCAGCCAGAACCGGAAAACTGAGGAATGACATCACATCCTTTGTACAACAAGATTCAGAATCCCTCTACGAAGCTTGGGAAAGTTACAAAGATTTACTCCGGAAATGTCCTTACCATGAGATTCCAAAATGGCTTCAAGTCCAAACATTCTATAATGGGCTTTCTGGAATAATGAGAACCACAATCGATGCTGCTGTTGGAGGAGCCTTGATGGCAAAAGGAGAAGATCAAGCTTGGGACCTAATCGAAGAAATGGCCAACAACAATTCTTTGTGGCCAACAGAAAGGAGCATGATCCAAAGAATTGCAGGAATTTATGAAAGTGGAGCCAATACAGCAGTCAACACCAAGCTAGATCAGATATGCAAATTCATGGAAACTCTTACCACTGGATCCACAAGTTCACTATATGGAGGAGCACCAGAGTCAAACCAACTTGAAGAAACGGTGAATTATGTCAGCAATTTCAACAGACAAGGGAACAATCCATATTCCAACACCTACAACCCAGGGTGGAGGAATCATCCTAATTTTTCATGGAGCAACAATTCAGGCCAACAGCGGAACTATCCACCACCTGGATTCCAGCAATAAAACAAAGGCCAGGAGCAGGCAAATGAACCAGGAATAGCAGAAGTGCTGGCTCAGTTAAAAAAGTACGATGCTATCTTTCAGAGCCAATCAACTTCCATCAAAGCACTGGAGAATCAAATCGGACAACTGGCCATGCTCAGAGTTACAGACCGCCAGGTACCCTTCCTAGCAACACATAGCCAAATCCAAGAAACATGGGGAAAGAGCAATGTCATGCCATCATGTTAAAAAGCGGTACTGAAATCAACAAAGATGTTGGAGCCAAAACAACTGCTGAGGAAGTTCCAAAAGAAACAAAGCAACAGATGGAGGAAAAAGAAGCAAAGGAAAAAGAACAGATCATTCCACCTCCACCTTTTCCTCAACGTCTTCAGAAGAAAAAATTGGACAAGAAGTTTTCTCGGTTCCTGGAGATCTTCAAAAAGCTGCATATCAACATTCCATTTGCAGAAGCGTTGGAACAAATGCCCACCTATGCCAAATTCATGAAAGATATTCTTTCACGAAAATGGAGATTGGGAGATTACGAGACAGTAGCATTAACAGAAGAATGCAGTGCCATCATTCAGAGGAAACTTCCCCCGAAGTTGAAAGATCCTGGCAGTTTCACAATTCCTTACGTCATAGGAGAACATTACTTTGGTAAGGCTTTGTTGTGATTTAGGTGCGAGTGTTAACTTGATGCCTTTTTCTATTTTCAGGAAATTACAGATTGGAGAAACAATGCCAACTTTAGTCTCACTGCAACTTGCTGATAGAACGCTTGTATTTCAAGAGGCGTAGTTGAGGATTGTGCTGGTCAAGGTTGACAAATTCATTTTCCCAGCAGATTTTATTGTCCTTGATATGGAGGAAGACGCAGACGTGCCAATCATCCTGGGAGACCATTCTTGGCTACAGGGTCGAACCATTATTGATGTACAAAAAAGGAGAATTAACCATGAGGGTAATGACCAAGAAGTAACATTCAATGTTTTCAAGGCTATGAATTTCCCAGATGATGAAAAGAAGGAGGAATGTTCCAACTCGACTGATGTGATACACAGTACCATTCAGAACTCTAATGAAAGACAAAGTTCTACTGACAAACTATAAAACATGTCAATTGCCTGTGGAGCCTAAAGATATAAAGCGTCTTTTGTACTGAAGGAGCCAATTCTTGCACTACAAGCAACAGAAGAGAAAAAGTTCCACTAGCTCACCGAATTGGAGGAATGTCACAATAAGCCTTTTGATGATGCCAAATTGTACAAGAAAAGGGCAAGAAAAGAATGATGAGAAGGTTAGTGCGCATACAACTGGAACCAGGGCAGAAGGTATGTTAAACAAACAAGAGTGAAATTCTTCCCATGGATCCAAAAATCACGGTGGTCAGGTCCATTTGTGATCACCAAAAGTTTTACCAAATAGAGCCGTTGGATAAATGATCCTGACGCTAACAAAATTTCAAGGTTAAAAACAGGCGTGTCAAGCATCTGGGGAGAATCATTTGAGCGACAAAAAAGAAAGTGTTACACTTCAGATCCAACTTAACTTGAGAAGCCAAGTATGGTTGACGATTCTTTAAACTTAGTGTTGGATAATATGACCCATAGCGTCACTATTTGCACAGATCATTGTGTTGTTGTAGCAAATTAACTATGTAATAAGGAAATTGCACTCTCATCATTTGTGATTAGATCACCATAGATATATAAATGAAGAGAGGTCCCTATGATTAGTTCCTGGATTGAGATGATATGAGACAGTATCAGTCCACGAAGGATTAATCATTAAATATCCCTAGCCGTAGTATTATCGAGACTGGACATCGATAATGCGGATAGGCTAGTATTGCACTTGTGTGCGTTGTGAGGGCACAACGACATAGTTCTCATATATATAAGTATTGGATACTTATGCAAGTGCGATAGGAGGTCGTGTTTCACCGATGGTACGGGGAAACAGCTTCGCTCTGGATAGACCCCGCGGAATCCCATTGGTAGTATGTCTGCGTGTCTATGGGAGGCCGCATCAGGGTAGGTGTATATTGTCTTAACCTGAGACTTGGATCGCTAGTACTTGCGACAATCGGTAAACTTTGGTTTTGGTGGTTGGGGGACCTAAACTGGTTCTGTGTTCACCTCTTCTGGGTTTATCAGGAATCGTAGTGCACTGGGTGTGATGTCAAGATGGAAGTGTCACTTCAGACATATGGAGTTGATGATCACGCAGGATACAGAACTAGTGCTCTATAAAAGGTTGCAACCGTCGGGACAATATGACTAGGTCAGTATTGCCCGATTCAAAGAGACTAGTTGCTTGATGTCCGATATATGTTTCGTACGGGGCAGACACATTTCCAGCCCCAGGCCTAACATGTGATCGTCCGATACTGGATCGATATACGCAATACAATACAATTGTATACTACGCTTGATATAGATCTTAATATTCTTTAAAGGATATGTCCGGAGAATTGGGTAGACTTGGTGCTTTGCTAGGAGTCGACCTTGTCTCGTAAATCGGTAGAACGTAGTACTTGGTACGTACGTGATTCGGATACTTCGACGACCGTATTTACTGCCAACTTATCCGGAGATCTCATGGGTCGCTTCCCGATAATGCACCGATGACGCATAACTCGCACTCATTAATAATCTGGGATTATATAGAAGAAAGAGAAAATTAATCTAGGATTAATTACGGAGATATTTTATCTAGGATAAAATATCGTCTAGAGAGAGATAACGATTAATTTGGAATTAATCGGTAAATTAATATATTCGATATATTAAACGAAATTAGATTTCGACACGGAATTAAATTAGATTTTAATTCGGGCGAACGAATTAATTTAGAATTAATTCGTTAGCGACGTGAATAGTGAATTCGCTAGGCGTAATCATTTAATTACGACGCGACGGAAAAATCGTTAATTTGGAATTAACGAACTCGAGCCCGAGTGTGATTGCGAGCGCATTCGTATTTCGAATTCGAGTGCGGCATCGCAAGTCACATCAAGCGTCAAATCAATCGTCACATCAAGCGTCAAATCAAAAGTCACTTTGAGTGATTGATTGATTGATTGATTGATGGAAGGATTGATGATTGACTTGCATCACATCACTTTATTAAAGTGACTTGTGAATAGTGATGCAAGTTGGTGGAATAGTGACAAGCTAATAACTTTTATCATTTATTTTATTTGATAATGATTGGTAAATGGTTTTAGCATTTTTTTGGAAAATATATAATGCATTTTTTGGTAAATGCTTTACAACATTCACTCACTTTTTCCATCTCTCTCTCTCACCCTTTTCTTTCTCTTCTCACGCCATTTTGAATCTTCTTCACTGGTTTCATACCAGTTTTGGCGTGAGCTTGGGGAAGCATTGAGTGATTTTCATTTGATGAAATCAAGTGCTAGCACACTTGTGAACATTGCGAAGGTGTTAGGGAGGTTCACCCATGAGGCGGGACTCATCCGACGGAGTTTGGAGCTTCGTTTTGAGACCCGAATGAGCTCAAACCAGTGAGCAAATCTGCTGCAGTGGCGCCTCCAAACAGTGAGTTTTCATGGCTTGAAACGTCTTCAAATCGACTCAACCGATCGATGTGTAAGTATTCCGCTATCTTCGTCGATGTATTTACACATTAATTTCATTGCTTGTTTGATCTTGGGACCTTAATAAAAACCAACAATGGCATCAAGAGCTTAGGTTCAAGCATGAAATTTGTAGGGCTTAAAATTTGGGTAAATGTGATTTGAGCATGATTTGAATAAATTGATTGTTTGAGTATGCTTATAACATGTTTAATTTCATTTTGGTTGGACCAATTTGTTGAAAAATGATTTGGAATTATTTTCCCCAAATACTTACCTTGGCCGAATGGTATATGATTTTGGATTCTTGGAATTTTTGATTTTGATTCATTTGATGAGTTAGAGAATCATTAGGTTGATGTTAATTTGAATCGAATTGGATTGGATTTGGAATTGGACAAAAACCCCAAAATCTTCATTGGCCGAATAGGTTTATTGCCCTAATGTCTTGGTATTTTTTTTTTTTTTTGATTTTGTGACATTGGATGTGTATGAAATCATTTAGGATGTTGATTTAATGTCGATTATGGGTTCGATTGGATTGAAACCGAATCGGACACAAAATCCCTCTTTTGGCCGAGACTAAAGAAGCATGTAAATGGGTTTGATTTTTCATTTGTGTGTTGGACATATGATAATGAATTGAGTATGATTAATTGGACTAATTTAGTGTTTTGGAAATGTTGATTTAGTTAATTAATCATGATATACACTTTAGGTAATTAAATTGCGAATTTGGAATTTGGTAATTTAATAATTGGGCCTAATTTTGGAAATTGGACTTTAAAGTTGTATTTGGGCCTATTGGGCTTGATTTATCAAGTTTGGTTTAGGCCAAGTGGATTGGATCCAATTGGGCCAAAAACCTTAACCATAAAGCCCAAATGCAACTAATGAACCTTTAAAGTTCAATTGGGCCTAATGGGCCAAGATTGATTTATGGGCTTATGGGGTAAATCCCGGATTGGACTTTGGTTATCGGTTTGACCCGAGTTGACCAAAAGTCCACGCCTTAAAAATCAATTAAAAGCCCATTGGACTTTAATTGAATTTACGTTGGACGTTAATCGGTCTTTGAGACGCGTTACGATTAAATTTGGAATTTAAATCGTAAAAGGTTTGTTAAATAAAGTGTAATGTTTAATTAGGAATTGAATAGTGAATTAGTATTAAATACATGTTAAATTAGATTTAATGATGTAGTTTAATTTAATTCATGAATTAGTACTTTGAGTACTTATTCGTAAAAACGAGTTTGACTCGAACAAAATCAAATCGTTGTTTGAACATTGGATGATCACTTAATTATCAGATTAATTAATTTGATTAGATTGATTGATAGCATGCTTATGTGTGTGAATACGTGGTTGTGTTGAATGAATAATGTATATCGGATGGATATTAGTTGGGTGGGCAATTTTAGAAATTGTTGTAATAAATTCGATTTATTAAATTGGACCTGCGTGTCCAGCCTTATCACCTTCATTCTCTTTGTATTCTCTTCTCACCTATTCCCCTCCATGTAAAAGAGGTTTCTTTAGAAGTGTAGTGTAACGGGTAGAAGTAGTACAAGTGCTAGCTTGAGTGAGAAAGGGAGAGATTTGATCTAGGATCAATGTGTAAAGTATCCATCCGCATATCATTATTATTTATTTTCATACTCGCTTTATTATGTATTTAGAATGCATGTTTAAGGGTGTATGATGATGAGACCTTAACAAAGATAATTAAATTGGTAGCCAATTGCACGCGAAAAACCCTCGTTCTATATTAAGCGATTATCCTTCCATTGAATGATTCTTGTTCAAGATCCAATTGGCATTGGTTTGTTGGCCAAAGTCAAGACCTTGTCAATTGGATGTATTTGAATCATGAGGGTTTTGTTCCACATCGGTGTCTTGTCCAAGTTGTGATTTGTTGGCAAAGCAAAGTCAAGATCACTTCTTGTCCAACGACATTGATTACGAAACTTTCCTTGTCAATGGGTCCCGCTTAACTGGAGTCATTAGGTTTGTTGTGCCAAAGCCAAGGCCTAGATGATTCGGAGGATATGGTCAGGAAAATGTATTAGATACATTGGCATAAGTAATATGTTTAGGACTTGGATGTCCACCTAACCGGATCTAGGAATTGGATTGGATCCAATTGATCTGTGAGATCTACCTAGTTAAATAGCATACAGCTTGTTGGCCAAAGTCAAGGTTGTATGTTATTTAATAGGATCCTAGCCCACTAGGAAACACGGTTTCCCGAGTACTCGACAGAGGGTTAGAGGCTCGACGAAAAATAGTGGGAGGTAAGTATTGAATTTGCAACAATCGTTCAATTACTCGCTAAACACGCTCATTTATATTTTACTCGTCGTATTAATCAAAAGTATTAGTTGGACTAATATTTTATGTTGTTTTAAATTATATATATAGTTGGACTATATACAAACTCATTCAATATATAGTTGATTTTATAATTGGATTATAGTAATCAATATAATTGAATTAAATGATAGTTGATTTTATAATTGGATTATAGTAATCAATATTAAATTATAGTTGATTAAATAATTGGATTATTGTAATCATTATAATAAATAGTACCTATAAAATTGATTAAATAGTTGGACTATTAAAATCAAGAAAGAATTGAAAGGTTGAATATTTAAAATATATAATCCTTGGGATTAATGTTTTAAATGATTTAATTTTCAATTGGGAATTAATAATAGGTTAATTTATTTGATAAAATAACTTATTATGACTAAGCCCATAATTAAGCAAATAGTAGAGCATAAAATCTTTGGAAGATTTATGATGATAATGCTTAATATATAATAAATATATTATATATAATATTAAATTGAATTTATATTTAAAAATATACTATCATTAGATTAAAAGTCAAAGTTTGCAATGGGCATGTAGCACAAGGTGCACATCGTTTCGATATTCCGAAACCCAAGGCTTGGCCAAAGGTTTGTGAAATATTAAAAAGGATAATTGACATATCCCGAAATGACTACCATTTGGATATGGAAGACACGGAGGAATTAAAGAAAGGGCGAGGCTCTAACTTTAAAAAATATTTGTCAGAGTTATGTTCACTACTAGTATTGAAATTGGATTTTAAATACTAAGTGTGGTACATAAAATATATGAATTGATGTTCAAAATCCGCTATGAGCAGGATACTGACTTCAAACCGAGATCTCTGCGAATCGGAAACTGGACGAAAGTCGCTGTTTCGACCGTGGATACCTAAGTTTAGGAACTACCCTTTGGGTATGTACTTAAATTAGGAACTGTTATAATGTAACTAGTTTGACTAGAGACATTATCTCTATATCAGTGTTTAATCCGTTGCGGATAAAACCTTTATATTATAGAACACTAAGTGTTTTATTATATAAAGATGATACTGAGATAAAATACATTAGATGTAAATAACAGAATTTATATTTTGAATATAAAGAAAAATCTCAAACATATAAAATGACAAATAAATAGCTCAAATTGATTTGATCAATAGAGACTTATTTGTGGCATTGTTGTCTAGGACACAATTAAAGAAGACTCGTATATCCACACTTTTGAAGAGTGGGTACTAGGACTGATTTGACTATTCAAATAAGGTCTGCGAATCTAGTTTGTTAGGTAAAGTACCTAAAATACTATTTACTTTGTAATAGTAAAAGTGCCACCGATCTGTCAGCCCTATTCATGGTGAAGTATGTGGGCCCATATCTAGCTGGGCTAGATGTGAACATGAATATTTCGTGACCTTAACAGATGTAGCATCACGTTATGGTTTTGTGTTTCTTTTGAAGAATACAAATCGGAAACTTTAAAGTTTCGACACGAAGTAAACAAACAGATCGGCTATAGTATTATTCCACCACGGTAAGACCGTATTGGAAAATACTTAAGCAGTAAGTTTCATATATACATGAAAGAGTACGGTATTCTTTCATATGAGGACTCCTCTCAAGACACGTCTGTTAGACGGTGTGTCCGAACTAAAACCGAATTTTGTTGGACATGATTAGGTTTGTCACGAGTCGCTCTGAGCTACTATTTCCTTCTACAGGATATGTATTTACAGTGCAAAACTTATTTAGAATAAGGTTCCATGAAAATCTGTTTGACAGATGTCATATAGGATATGAACAAGGAAGAAACGGGTTTTCTCATTCCTGATAATTTGGGTATGCCAGGCATAACGTTTGGATGATACCAAACTAAAAGACCCAAATTGGATAAGTGCCAATATAGGTTATCCTAATGGAAACCTTAAGTATAGTACTTGTAAATCTCACATGAGAACAATGTGATTGTTGCTCACCATGCGGTTTTCCTGAGAGGAATACCGATATGCAGTGGTCAGTGGGAGGATAGTGATACTCGATGAAAATCGGTGTAATACTGTTCAAGGCACGAAGTCCTTAATGGAACACAAACAGTTCATCAATAATGAATCTGTACCATTAATCTTCAAATACACAAGAACTTCGTAGATCGGATAGAGTCAGAAAACAACCTAGGGTATGGGTTTCTGATCTAACCTCATAAGATGTCAATCTTATGAAGGTTATCCACCGACTACATTTTGAGAGAAAGTGATACGAGGTGTCGACTACCTATTATGGAAAGTGCCATGAATCCGAAATGGATTCCATGTATAAAACTATTTTGGATACTAGTTGTTGTACAAGGCATTGTGCCTATTGGTACATTAAATGTCTTCAAGGAAGACATACATGGATGCAACATACCTACGTACAAAGCTAGGCTTTTGACGAAAGGTATGTTATCAACATCGTGTTTATAACGGTTCAACCTTTTGCTTTGGCCATGGTAAATCCATTTTGAAGATGCTTGTTGATAACTGTATATATTTCATTTATGAAATATGTCAGTTACAAATCAAAATCGCTTTCCTGAAAAGGAAACCTTTTGGAGAATGTTTATAACATTCTGACGATTTTGTATAACCGACAAACAAGGTTTGCGGATTATTCAATCCATGTTTGGATTGAAGCAAGCATAAAGTTCTTGGAACTGTCGTTTTGAAATAATCATAATGGTTTATGATTTGACTCAAAACAAAATAATTCTTGTGTATATAAGGAGGTTAGTGGGAGCGCACTGACAGTTAAATTCCCATAAAGTAATTGGTGAAAGCTTGGCTTTCATAGATATTCTTTCATAGAAATTCTCCATAGAATTCTGGGGAGTAACAACCTTTATTCAAGGAATAAAGATCTACTGGGATAGATTTGGAGAGTTGTTAACACTCTCTGAGAAATTGTACATTTAAAATGTACTTGTATTGGTGTCTCATACGCTTAGAGCATATGGATCACAATTGGGTCAATCCAAGTGATAGTCACTGGATTGAATTAAGAACATCTGTTAGTATCTCAGAGAACTAAAGATGCTGTCTTAAACTATGGAGAAGGAGAACTTGAAGTGACTGGGATCACTACAGCAAGTTTCCAAACAATTAAATACTACGGTACTATAAAGTTTGAATAACGGGACAGTGAGCTGGAAATCTTCCAGCAAGATAACTGTTGCCGAATAAACAACAAATGCGGATTATTGCTGCAGCTGAGGCAGCAATAGAAGTCTTTTGGATTGAAATAAATCTAATTAGATTAGATATAGTTCTGTTAGCAGCTAAGCTAGGCGTCAGCACATGCTAAGGAATTTAAGGTCTCATCGACGATCCAGATATATACCTCTATATCATCTGATTCGTTCGGATCATACATCATGGCGATGTGATGATCGTATAAATCGCGTCAAATGATAATCAAACAAATCCGCTGAGGAAAACCTTTTCTCAGCAATTTGAGCGAACCATACATAGTTCGGGTGTTGGACACTTGAGTGACTCGCTATGTGCCAAGTGGGAGATTGTTGGATAATATGACCCAAGCGTCACTATTTGCACAGATCATTGTGTTGTTGTAGCAAATTAACTATGTAATAAGGAAATTGCACTCTCATCATTTGTGATTAGATCACCATAGATATATAAATGAAGAGAGGTCCCTATGATTAGTTCCTGGATTGAGATGATATGAGACAGTATCAGTCCACGAAGGATTAATCATTAAATATCCCTAGCCGTAGTATTATCGAGACTGGACATCGATAATGCGAATAGGCTAGTATTGTACTTGTGTGCGTTGTAAGGGCACAACGACATAGTTCTCATATATATAAGTATTGGATACTTATGCAAGTGCGATAGGAGGTCGTGTTTCACCGATGGTACGGGAAACAGCTTCGCTCTGGATAGACCCCGCGGAATCCCATTGGTAGTATGTCTGCGTGTCTATGGGAGGCCGCATCAGGGTAGGTGTATATGGTCTTAACCTGAGACTTGAATCGCTAGTACTTGCGACAATCGGTAAACTTTGGTTTTGGTGGTTGGGGGACCTAAACTGGTTCTGTGTTCACCTCTTCTGGGTTTATCAGGAATCGTAGTGCACTGGGTGTGATGTCAAGATGGAAGTGTCACTTAAGACATATGGAGTTGATGATCACGCAGGATACAGAACTAGTGCTCTATAAAAGGTTGCAACCGTCGGGACAATATGACTAGGTCAGTATTGCCCGATTCAAAGAGACTAGTTGCTTGATGTCCGATATATGTTTCGTACGGGGCAGACACATTTCCAGCCCCAGGCCTAACATGTGATCGTCCGATACTGGATCGATATACGCAATACAATACAATTGTATACTACGCTTGATATAGATCTTAATATTCTTTAAGGATATGTCCGGAGAATTGGGTAGACTGGTGCTTTGCTAGGAGTCGACCTTGTCTCGTAAATCGGTAGAACGTAGTACTTGGTACGTACGTGATTCGGATACTCCGACGACCGTATTTACTGCCAACTTATCCGGAGATCTCATGGGTCGCTTCCCGATAATGCACCGATGACGCATAACTCGCACTCATTAATAATCTGGGATTATATAGAAGAAGAGAAAATTAATCTAGGATTAATTACGGAGATATTTTATCTAGGATAAAATATCGTCTAGAGAGAGATAACGATTAATTGGAATTAATCGGTAAATTAATATATTCGATATATTAAACGAAATTAGATTTCGACGCGGAATTAAAATTAGATTTTAATTCGGGTGAACGAATTAATTTAGAATTAATTCGTTAGCGACGTGAATAGTGAATTCGCTAGGCGTAATCATTTAATTACGACGCGACGGAAAAATCGTTAATTTGGAATTAACGAACCCGAGCCCGAGTGTGATTGCGAGCGCATTCGTATTTCGAATTCGAGTGCGGCATCGCAAGTCACATCAAGCGTCAAATCAATCATCACATCAAGCGTCAAATCAAAAGTCACTTTGAGTGATTGATTGATTGATTGATTGATGGAAGGATTGATTGATTGACTTGCATCACATCACTTTATTAAAGTGACTTGTGAATAGTGATGCAAGTTGGTGGAATAGTGACAAGCTAATAACTTTTATCATTTTATTTTATTTGATAAATGATTTGGTAAATGGTTTTAGCATTTTTTCTTGGAAAATATATAATGCATTTTTTGGTAAATGCTTTACAACATTCACTCACTTTTTCCATCTCTCTCTCTCACCCTTTTCTTTCTTCTTCTCACGCCATTTTTGAATCTTCTTCACTGGTTTCATACCAGTTTTGACGTGAGCTTGGGGAAGCATTTGAGTGTTTTTCATTTGATGAAATCAAGTGCTAGCACACTTGTGAACATTGCGAAGGTGTTAGGGAGGTTCACCCATGAGGCGGGACTCATCCGACGGAGTTTGGAGCTTCGTTTTGAGACCCGAATGAGCTCAAACCAGTGAGCAAATCTGCTGCAGTGGCGCCTCCAAACAGTGAGCTTTCATGGCTTGAAACGTCTTCAAATCGACTCAACCGATCGATGTAAGTATTCCGCTATCTTCGTCGATGTATTTACACATTAATTTCATTGCTTGTTTGATCTTGGGACCTTAATAAAAACCAACACTTAGCGCTAGCAGGGAGGCAACCCATGCAATTGTGTATATATTTTGATTTGGTGTGTTTTATTTTTGTGTGTTTAATTTTTGCAGGTTAAGTCATTTCAAGATGGAAGAAGCTCTCGCAAATCTTCACAAGCAATTTCTTTCTCTCCCTCAAAAATCTCTGATGAAAGTTTACAAAGCTCGCTTAGAACGGATGAGACTACTGATGATCAAAGGTATTCCTACTGACATTCGATGGTTAATTGAAGCACGGGTCCGATTGGCAGGTGAGTCTTCTGACTCTTTTATTTCACAACTGCCTGGTTTTGGAAGAAGCACCTATGCAAAGAAACGTAGAGCTAAACAAATGGGTGTTTGTTACAAATGTGCACGATGGAATTGCAATACTCGTTGTCGTTCTTTAGGAATGGTGTCTGATAATCGCGAAGACAAAATTAAATTCATTAGGGATGGCTTGAGTAAGGAGTCTTTAGATGATATATCTTCAACTCTTGAGACGCATCCCAGTGGATATGTTCACATAGCCTTTCGCAAATTACATACATAATTTCAAAAAGAAAGACAACTGTTAAGTCTTGGGAATCTGACTCAAAAAGACCCTGTTTGCCAATTTACAAGAAAATTGGTTGGGAAGCTTGTCCGTGACGCATAGACGTCAATCAAGCCGCTACTTTTCTTGTAAATATTATATCTCTTTGTCTTTTCCTAATAATTGTAATTTGTTTTGTTATATTTTCTCCGATAGGATCCAGACCTTTTTGACTATCACGATTTGTTTAACTAATAATTATTATTTGGCAGGTACTAGTGCTATTATTTTACTCACCCTTTTCAGGTATTATAAATTCAACTCATCATTGCACTTTTGAAGACATCCAGAGTAAAACATGGAAGCCACTTCAAGAAGACGAGTTGAAAACATATGTGTGTTTTGCGGTAGTAGTGTTGGTACAAAACCACAATACGTAGAAGCAGCACAAGAATTGTGTCGAGTCTTAGCTACAAGGAATATGCACTTAATATATGGCGGAGGCAATCTCGGACTTATGGGGATCATTTCAAAGGCTGTACAGGAAGGAGGCAGTCACGTTTTGGGAATCATCCCAAAACCCTTGGCAGAGGCAAATCTTATTGGATCATCAAACGGAGAGGAACTGATCGTGCCAGGTATGTCTGAACGATTGGTAGAAATGATTAACCGTGCTGATGCTTTTATCGCTTTGCCAGGTGGCTTGGGTACATTGGAGGAAATTTTTATTGTGCTATCTTGGGCGAACCTGAACATACACCAGAAAATGCTTGGACTGCTCAACGTTGATGGATTTTATGATTTTCTTTGTGTATTTCTTGATGATGCCCGGAGAAATGGGTTCGTGTCAAAACCTTTGAAAGAACTCCTCTTTACTGCCAGAACTGCTCCGGATCTAATTGATCAACTCTTAACCTATGAACCACGAGTTGACCCTATCATTTCAAAGATAAATTGGTCCGAGGACGATCGTGGTAAGAGGCGTCGTGTTAATCTGGATCTTAACCTTTAATTTCCTGTAGAATTTCAGCTAACCAGGTATTATTTTCTAAACTCTTCTTCTAATTTTTAAGACATTGGGGACAATGTCTCATTTAGGTATGGGGGAGGGAATTAGTTGATCAGTACCTTGTTTTTAATTTGTGTGTTGTTTTTATTTTTAGTCCAAAATTTTTCGAAAAATACAAAAAAAATTGAAAAATTTTCAAAAAAATTACAAAAATATTTTGTGTGTTATTATTTTGACTAAAAAGGTGAAATTGGTAAGAGATAGCTGAGTAAGGAGTTTCCACTCCTGAGACGTATCTCAAACCTATTTCAAAACAAGTTAATTTTTGTTTATTTCATTTTGAATTATTTAATTTGTGAATTCTCCATAAAATTGACTAAAATGGATCTTCATATGCTCAGTTGACAGATATTATCAACATATATAGTAACATACAGACATGAGCTAAAATTGAAAAGTTTGTAATATTCAGTGCTCTAGTTTAATTGGAGGAAACATCTCAAAAAGCAATGGAGTAAAAAAAAAAAAAAAAACGTCTGAGATCCGAGTTATTAAGTCTGTAAGGGTGTTTTAACACCTAGTGTCCTAAAGCCAATTGGTTTGGGAGTCACTGGCCCAAAGCTCGTTACATGGATCGAAGATGCTGTAAAAATATATATATCTGAAGTCTAAGTGATTAAGTCCGTATGGGTGTCTTAACACCTGGTGCCCTAAAGCCAACTGGTTTGGGAGTCACCGACCCAACACTCGCTACATAGATGGAAGATATTGTATATAAATAAAAAATAGAGAAAAATCAAAGAAAAAAATCAGAAAAATGAGAAAAATTATTCCATTGCTACAAAAAGGTGTGAAATCTGATAGAACTTTAGGACAAAAATATTACTCTCTTATCAACTGCACTTATGACTGTTGTGGGCAAAAATACGTTGTTTAATATTTTGTTGGCTATGTATATGAAGAATGGTAAAAATAATTGGAGAATTTACTTATTCAGTAATTTAGAAAAAAACAAAACAACTAGTAACTTGGAGTAGAAGTTTCACCTGATTAGTCACTAACATCTTTATTCTCTTTTCGCTTGTCTTTTTGCTTTTGTGTGCATTAGTTTTACTACCTTTTACTTTTGTAAAATGTTTGTGGGTATCATTGCTGTAAACCCTCACGAGACTATAACTCGTCCACTAGGGACACCTAGGGGTTTAAAGGCTTGTTGCATATGCTAAATGCAACCGTGATCCCTACGAAAGTGGCTTAGTTTAATTTTATTTTTATTTTGTTGTTTTACTCGAGGACTAGCAAAATGTTAGGTTTGGGGGTGTGATGAGCGGAAAATCTATCAATATTTACCGCCCCTTTAACTTAATATTTTGTTTAGTTTCTCGGGTTTGATGAACGTTTTGATGTGTTTTAGTTTATTTTGCAGATAAAATAATATCGGGTCTCAATGAAATTTTTTAGGATGAAATATTGGTCAAATAAGGGCAATTATTGGACTTGATATATTAATTTTGGAGATTGGAATTTTGAAAGGGCGTTTTGACGAGTGCAGTTTTGGGAATTCCAGTTTTGTGCATTTGTCGTATTTTGGGCATAACGTTTTACTCCGATATCAGATTGAGCTGATTCAAGTGGCATATTAAAGAAGACCCAAATATCTAAAACTTTGAAAGAGACAATATTTTCTAATTCTGAAGAGTTCATGACCAAAATTGATGAACCATACAGAAGTGTGTGATGTGTAATTATTAAAGTCATTATCAATCATTTTCAAAGCAAAATATAAATTAATAAATAATTAATAAAAATTATCAAATCAACACCAAACAAGATAAGCAATTAGTGGAGCAATTATGGATTTGGTGGAGTAATTAGTGGAGAAATTAATAATGGAGAATTTGATGGATGATTTGATATAGGCAAAATTTTGCCTATAAATACCAAGCCATTTCATTTATAAAATTCATACTTTCTTCTTTGAAATTCCTAATGAATAAATAAGAAGATTGTATCTTGTTTGTTTATTTACAGCTTCCAGTAATTAATTTCCGCTTTCGCACTTTCTTTTCTTTACTTTTCAGTTTTTATTTTCCACAATTTACTTTTACGCACAAACCTTTTCTTTCTTTACTTTTGCAGTTTTTATTTTTCAAGCAATGAGGAGGCAACTCCCCTTTGCTGGGGTAAAAGGTAAAGCTTTTATTATTGCTATCTAGATTAATCTCCCTTAAATATAAAATATAAACTATTTAAAATCTGACTTAATGAGGATACCGCTATATTGGCCGGTTGGAAATTAATTATAAATTATTTTTAACCTGACTAAGTATGGATACCGCCTGGTTGGTCGGTTGGTAATTAATTATTAATTTGACTTAATCAGGATACCGCCTATATGGCTGGTTGGTAATTATCACGCAAAGTTAATATATTATATTAAGGGAGATATCTAAAATAGTAGTAATAAAAGTTGATCCTCTAACCGCATCATTTTCTTTTATTGTACTTTTACTTTATTTAATTTCAGTAATTTACTTTTCAGCAATTTACTTTCAGTAATTTACTTTTATTTTATTTTTTACTTTTTACTTTTTACTTTTTTTTTTTACTTTTCAGCAATTTACTTTTTAGTATTTAATTTTCAGAATTTACTTTATGTCTTTTATTTTATTTAAATTTTTACTACCCGTAAATATGTGTCGTAACTAAGCCAGTTATCTAGGATTGTGATGAAATCCAATATTATCGGTTTATAAGAGGTTAAATTATAGTTTGGGTAATATAAAGGTTTATTTATTGAATCTTAATCTTAATGCTTTTTATTAACTGGCCATTAATAAAATTGAACTGGTAAACTTAAAATGAACTAGACATAGGGATTTTAAGTTTAAGACCTTAGACTCAATAGCCCACGATCTTCCTTGAGGATAGATAACCCTTTAATAGATTTTCTTACAGGATAGGAATATACCTGTTGGGCGGGGGTAGCCATAATTGGAACTTAATCTTAATGAATCCAGGTAATTTAGGTGACATAGACATATGGTTCAATTGAGTTATACTGGATATTTGTAGTTGACCATCGGAAGAGGCTTTTACATAATTTAGTGTTCCAGGTTAATAAATCAATATTTTATCCAACTATAAGATAACCATTTCATCTTTAAAATGATATTGGAAGAAATCACAACACTAGATAGTTTTTAATAGTGAACTTTCTTAAACCTACTTTCGAACAATTTTATTTACTTAATTTTAAATTTAGAATCGTCACCTTTTCAAATCTATCAAACAATCTGTTAGATACTAGTAATCATTTGACCTCATAAAATTAATAGCTTAGGTATTAAGTCCTCGTGGGATCGATACTTTTTATACTACTTGAACGATACGTGCGCTTGCGTTATACGTGTGTCTAAGCACCGGTCACATGTGACATCCGATACTAGATCGCAATACGCAATACTACGTATACTACGCCTGAGATAGATTATATATTTAATTGAGAATATTTCTGGAGAATTGGGTAGGCACAGTGCTTTGCGGGCCCACTTCGATTTTAAATTAAAGTGGGGCCCATGAGTCACATCGCGAGTCGTATCACACATCACTTTAGTGATGGAAGTCAAATCACCTTTAAGTGATTGACAACCAGTCACTATTCATGATGGTGGTAGATGGAGGCATTTAATGCCATTTTTCCCTCCTTTTTGATGATTTTTTTTTGAAAGGCTTATACCAAAAGTTTGGTAACATTTTTGATTTAGTTGTTTTTAGAAAACAAAAATCAAACAAAAGAAAACTCTTTCTCTCTCCCTAAACTCACCAAAACCGTGAGCCTCCAAAGGACATAGGAAAATTTTTAGCATTTTTTTCCTAAGCTAGCACTTGAAGAGAATCATTCAAAGGTGATAGGGAAACTTCTCCCTTGAGCTTGGAATCAAAAGATCAAAGCTTGGAGCTTGAAGATCCCATTCAAAAGGAGCACCTTGGCCGAATTCTTGGAGTAATTTTTCTTCTCAACACTTCCAAAATCCGATCTTTGTAAGTATGATTCCGCCATACTTCTTATATGTATTCACTTTGTTTCATTGCTTAAATATGATCTTGGGAATGCCTTAGAAACCAACAGCTGATTGGTAATATCACTGATAAATTCTATATTATAGTAAGGGAGATTTCTAAATTAGAAATAGTAAAGATGGATCCCCAACTCCCAATATTTTATTTTTATTCTAGGGAAGTGATGAAACACAATTCCACACACTTAATAATTGATTTTCTTTCTATGGGTAATTCTTTAGTTTGTTTATTGAGTCTTAAGCTTAATGCTTCTTGTTAATTGGCCATTAATAAGATTGATTTGGTAAACTTAAAATGA
Organism: Zanthoxylum bungeanum; assembly: GCA_019454045.1. Classification (NCBI taxonomy): domain Eukaryota; kingdom Viridiplantae; phylum Streptophyta; class Magnoliopsida; order Sapindales; family Rutaceae; genus Zanthoxylum; species Zanthoxylum bungeanum. Next base: position 29,590 of record SKCR01010958.1, on the reverse strand, counting down.
ACTTGACATAGGGATTTTAGGTTTAAGCCTTAGATTCAATAGCCCACGATCTTCCTTGAGGATAGATAACCCTTTAATAGATTTATTTACATGATAGACATATACCTTTCGAGCGCGGGTCGCCACTTTTAGAACTTGAACTTAATGAATTCAGGTAACTTGGTTAACATAGACATATGATTAATTGGGTTATTGGGTATTTGCGTCTGACCATCGACAGAGGCTTTTGCATATCTTCGTGTTCCAGGTTAGCAAACTGACTTATTACACATATATAAGAGAAACAATTCATCTTTAGGATTATATTGTGTGGAATCACAACCCTAGATCTTTGTGTCTTTTATTTATTTTTCTTAGTATTTTCTTTTGTTTATTTTATTTAAGCAAATCCACATTCAACCAACCAAAAGCAATCATTCACTTCTCCCTTAATTAGATACTTGTAAATAAATAGTATAAATAATTAATAACAACAATAGGAATTAAGTCCTCATGGGATCGATATTTTTATACTACTTGAACGATACGTGTGCTTGCGTTATACGCGTGTGATTACGCACGGTCAAGTTTTTGGCGTCGTTGCCGGGGACTTATTTTTCTTGAGTTATTAATTTTGAAGCTATCTAATTTACTTGTATCTAATTTTCTTTATTTTTATCTGTAATTTTTATTTATTTCTTTTATTTTCAGGTGGTTGACATGTATCTTTATTGGAGATTGAAAGATTACGAGCTTTACTAGAAGAAGATACACCTCAAATTAGGGAGCGGCAATCCAGTTTTCTGAGCCCTGTTTTCCAACCCAACAATTATCAATGGATATCAGAACCAAGCAATACTACATTTGCTCAACAGAACACAATGGGGAGACGTGTAATATGTGATGGTAACCACCCAAGTGATCAATGTATATACCTTTCAGAATGACAGAATTCTCGGAATCATTCAAGGTACGAAGAACCATCATATTTCACTGAACCTTATTATCCATCTTATCCACCATCCACCTACGATCTTCATCAAGAACCAGAATGATATTCACCAGAGGAAAAATAGATGATAAGAGAAATGGTGGACATGCTTAAGAAAAGTAATGAAAAGTGGGATGCAATGCTTCAGAGTCAAGAGGAAACTATTCAGAGACTGACTGATCAAACGAGACAATTAACAGAAGACCAGGGCTACATACCTCATGGAACATTTTCAGATGACACTCATGAAGCCTTCGAGTACCAAACATTTCACGATGACACTTTAGCAGAGGAGGAGGCTGAGCAGTATCAGGAATATGAGGTATAAGTTCAGGAACTCGAACCAGTAAAGTCTCGATTTGATTTTTATTATACGAACTCTGACGAGGATGAAGAAACAGAGCTGTTTGTGCCAATAAAAATTGAGGAAGAAATTATGTATCCTCAAAATGAAGATCTTGGAGCTTCCATTGCACAGATGTTTGAAGAAGATATACCTGAGCCAGTCATATCAACCACAGAGGATGAAGACCTAAAACTTGACATCTCTTTACATCCTCAGGTTGACACTTATGGAGCATGATTTTCACAGATGACAGATGAAGAAATGAATGCGAAAATTTTAAAATTCATATGTGAAGAAAAAATGGAGCAAGAAGCAAAGAAAATGGAGGAGATATTTAAAGAACTTGAGCATTCAAGAGAAACATCACTGTTTTTTGGGAGTACAAATTACACATATCGTCCAGAAGCTTGACAGAATGGAACTCCCATTCCAAGTCAAGCACCATACAAGACCTCCTGATTTTATTTCTTTCTTTTAAAGAACCACTGGAGCGACAAAGATTAAAAAAGTGGCACAAGTACTGAATATGACAAAATTCTTTTTGCCACTTTACCGTTGGAAGAGACCATTCAAAAGCAATGCTCATGGGATTGTCTTTAATCGGACGTCCAAAACCACGCTGAAACCTCCATATCAGATGGATTGCAGTCACATCTGGTAGAAGAAGAAAAATTTAGCGCTAGTAGGGAGGCAACTAATGAAATTTGTTTAATGTCTATTTTTTATTTTGTGTATACATGTTGTAGAGTTTTTAAATTTGTGTGTTTTTTTTGTAGGGAAAGGCACAAACGGAGCATTTAAGGAGGAATTGTGTTAGCAATCCCAAAGATGAGATTTAAGTCATTAGTGATGGCTGAGTAAGGAATGGATTCTTGAGACGCATCTTAATGGATTTATATACCAAACGAGTGGCGTATTGCGTACATAATTCCGTTGACTTAATAATTGCTTTGATTTGCTTCTTTTTTTGTTATTTCCTTTTATTTTCGCTGACAAGATCTATACTTTTTGACTTTCATGATTTATTTTAACGTTCATTATCATTTGACAAGTACTAGTGTTATTTTTACACACCCTTTTCAGGATCTATAAATTCAGCTCGTCATTTTTCTCTTCTACACATTCAGATAAACATCCAAATAAGAGAGAGAAAATGGAAGCAACTTCACAACAGCGAGTCATTAAAATCTGTGTGTTCTGTGGATCTAACTCTGGCAATAAACCAGAGTTCGTTGAGGCTGAAAAAGAATTGAGGAGAGTTATAGCAGAACAAAATATGCACCTAGTAAATGGCGGTGGAAATCTTGGATTGATGGGAAGCATTTCAAAAACCGTTCAGGAGGGTGGCCGTCATATTTTGGGAATTATTCCAAAAACTTTGGCGGACGAACACATAATCGGAAAACAAATAGAGATGAACGCATTGTCTCTGATATGTCTGAACAACACCTTGAAATGGTCAAAACTGTTGATGCTTTTATTGCTTTACCAGGTGGGCTCAGAACGTTTGAAGAGATATTCACAGTGGCATCATGGGCGCACTTGAGCATTCATCGGAAGCCCATTGGATTACTTAACATTGATCATTTTTTCGATTTTCTATTTTTATTTCTTACGGAAGCCAAAAGACATGAGTTCGTCACAAAATCAGTACAAGATATTTTCCTGACTGTAACAAAGGCCGAAGAATTAATTGACCAAATCCTAGCCTTTGAACAAAAAATCGACCTCATTCTTTCCAAGTTAAACTGGTCAGATAGCGATCGTGGAAAAAAAACGTAAATTGGACATAGATCTTAATCAGTAATTTTTCGTAGAATTTCAGCTAACCAAGTATTATCTTCTAATTGTTGGACAATTATGACCCATAGCGTCACTATTTGTAAAAACCATTGTGTTTTTGTACAAATTAATTATGTAGCAAAGGAAATTGTCTTTTATCATTTCGTAATTAGATTACTTAAATGTGTGAATGATGAAAGTCATTATGATTAGTTTCGGATTGAGATGATATAAGACAGTATCAATCCACGACGGTTTAATCATTAAATATCCCTAGTCATAGTATTATCGAGATTGGACATCGATAATGCGGAATAGACTAGTATTGCACTTGTACGTGTTATGGAAGCGTAACAACATAGTTATCATATATTTAAGTATTGGATACTTATGCAAGTGTGGTAAGAGGTTGTGATTTACCGATGGTACGGAAAATAGCTTCGCTCTGGATAGACCCCTCGGAATACCATTGGTAGTATGACTATGTGTCTATGGGAGTTCGCATCAGGGTAGGTGTATTTGGTCTTAACATGAGACTTGCATCGCTAGTACTTGCGACAATCAATAAGCTTTGGTTTTGGTCGTCCAGGACTTTAACAGGTTCTGTGTACGCCTCTTCTGGGTTATTGAGAATCGTAGTGTATTGGGTGTGATGTCAAGACGGAAGTATCACTTCAGTCATATGGAGATGATGGTCACGCAGGGATACATAATTGGTTCTCTAAAGGGTTGCAATCATCGGGATAATATGACTAGGTCATGATTATCCAATAATAAAGAGACTAGTTGCTAGTGATCCGATATATGCTTCATACGGGGCAGACACTATTCCAGCCCCAGGCCTTGCATGTGACATCCGATACTGGATCGAGATACGCAATACTACGTATACTACGCCTGACATAGATTATCTATTCCATTAAGAATATTTCTGGAGAATTGGGTAGACATGGCGCTTTGCTAGAAGCCAACCTTGTCTCGTAAATCGGTAAGAACGTAGTACGAGGTACGTACGTGTTCGGATAATCCGACGACCGGATTTACTGCCAATATATCCAAGGATCTCTTGGGTCGCTTCCCGAAGATTCACCGATGATGTATGATTCGAGCATAATTAATCTAGGATTATTACGGAGAGAGATTTTATCTGGGATAAAAATATTAGAAGAGAGAGAATGATTAATTTGGAATTAATCGATAAAATAATATATTCGATATATTAAACAAAATTAGATTTCGACGCGGAATTAAAATTAGATTTTAATTCGGGCAAACAAGTTACTTTAGAATCAATTCGTTAGTGACGTGAATAGTAATTTTGCTAGGCATAATTATTTAATTAAATTCGATTTAATTACGTCGCGACGAAAGTTCGTTAATTCGGAATTAACGAACCCGAGCCCGGGAGTGTTTGCGGGCCCACTCGGATTTTGAATCAATTGGGGCCCACATGTCACATCACTTGTCACTTTAAAGTTTCTTTTTGGTGATGAGTTTTGGTGAAGTTGGTGATGACTTTTTAAACACTCCAAACTTGATGGCATTGTTGACATATATACCAACTATGGTATATCATTATTTTAATTTTTGAAATTGAAATATAAAATCAACAAAAATCATCATCTCTCTCTCCCTTTAAAAAGCGCATTAAAAAGTGTAGTTATTTAATTTGGAATTAAATAAATAATTAGTATTGAATACGAATTAAATTAGATTTAACGAGTAGTTCGATATAATTCAAGAATTCATACTTCGAGTACTTATTCACAATCGAGTTGGACTCGCGCAAATCAAATCATTGTTTGAACATTGGATGATCACTAATATTCAAAGATTAATTAATTTGATTAGATTGATTGAATAACATGCTATGAATGAATACATGGATATGATGAATGAATAGCGTATATCAGATGGATATTAGAAGGGAAATGGCAATTTTAGAAATTTTTGTAAATTTAGAATTAATAAATTGGACGCCTGCGTGTCCAGCCTTCTCTCTTTATTGATTCTTTGTATTCTCTTCTCACCTAATTCCCCTCAATGTTAATGAGGTTTCTTTTATTGTATGATGTAATTGGATAGAAGTAGAATAGTGCTAGCCAGGGAGAGGAAATAGAGTGATTTGTTATAGGAACAATTTGTTAAATATCCATTCGCATATCGTTTTTAATTTACTTTCCGCACCTTATTATGCTTTTAGAATGCATTTTTAAGGGTGTATGATGAGACCTAACAAATATAATAAATTGGTTGCCAATTTACGCGAATAACCCTCAAAATATATTATGCGTTTTCCTTCCATTGAGTGATTCTTACTCAAGATCCAAGATTGACACTGGTTTGTTGGCCAAAGTCAAGACCTTTGTCAATTACTGATGTGTTTGAATCATGAAAGCTTTGTTCCATATCGGTGTCTTGTCCAAGTTGTGATTTGTTGGCCAAAGTCAAGATCACTTCTTGTCCATCGACATTGATTACGAAGCTTTCCAACATCAATGGGTCCCGCTTAATTGGAATCATTAAGCTTGTTGTGCCAAAGCCAAGCCTTAGTTGATTCACAGGAAAAGGTTAGGAAAATATATTGGATATATTGGCATATATATTGTATATATGTTTCGGACTTGGAGGTCCACCTACCAGATCTAAGAATTGGATGAGATCCAATTGATCTTCGAGATCTACCTAGTTAAATATCATACAGCTTGTTGGCCAAAGTCAAGGTTGTGTGTTATTTAACGGGATCTTAGCCCACTAGGAAACTAGTTTTCCCGAGTACTCCACAGAGGGTTAGAGGCTCGCCGAAAAATAGTGGGAGGCTAGTATTGAATTTGCAATTTCGTTCAAATACTTACTTTACACCCTTTCAAAATTATTTTATTAGTTGGACTAATATTGTGTTATTTTTCTTGTAACAGTTAGACTGTACCCTTACATTGTTAATTGGATAGTTAGACTATCGTAATTAAAATGACTGGAAAGAACAGTGTCCGAGACATCATCATGGGCGATAATGTCTTTAACGGGACCAACTTTTCCGATTGGGAAATGAATCTAAGGATAGTCCTTGGATCCGAGAGACTGCTATATACTATAGAGAGACCTCTTGGGCCTACGCCCAGATCTGATCAGTTGCTCGAGCTAGAGCTTTGGAAGACTCATAGCGATGACAACGCAACTGCTCAATCTATTATGCTTGCTGCTATAACTCAGCAATTCCGTCGACAGAACAAGGGATCAGATCCCTATAACATGTTGGCGAAGTTGAATGATCTACACCGATCTAATCTTAGATCGCAAAAATATGAGTTACATAAGAAGCTCTTCCGCGCTCGGATGTCGGAGGGTACATCTGTTGAACATCATGTGACATAGATGATTGCCGATATCGAGCAGCTTAGAAAAATGAGGATTGTCTTTGAGAAAGAGACCTCTATAGATTTGATCTTGCAGTCTCTCCCCGACACTTGGAGTGGGTTCATCATGAACTACAATATGATGAACCAAGAGCAGACTCTTGGAGAGCTGATGTCCACGCTGCGAGAGGCAGAAAATGAACTTCTTAAGGGCAACAAGCGCGAGGAGCACTTCGCTTCTACATCTCAGACTCCGAGGGCTGGGCCCAAGGCGACTGGAGGTGTCAAGAAGAAGAAGAAGAAGAAGGGAAAGGCCAAATCGTCAAAGGCTTCTGGGAAGCCCAAGGACAAATCCCAAGATGTTTGTCTTTAGTACGGACAGCGGTGTCACTGGAAGCGTGACTGCCGCGAGTACAAGGCACTCAAGAAGGAAATCAAGGTGGGCAAGACACCGGCCTCAGGTATGTTTGTTATAGAAATAAACATGACTACTTCTAGTTTTAAAATTGGATTTTTGATTCTGGTGTGGTACTCCGATTTGTACTGATGTGCAGGATCTACGGATTAGTAGGAGACTGGCTTTAGGAGAGATTGACCTCCGTGTTGGAAATGGGACACCAGTCGCCGTTTTGGCCGTTGGCACTTTTGTTTTAGAACTGCAATCGGGGCATGTACTTAAACTTACAGACTGTTATTATGTACAAGTTTGACTAGGAATATTATTTATGTATCTATGTTAGCCCAATGTGGGTACACTTTTGTATTTAGAAACACTGGGTGTTTTATGTATAAAAATGATATAGAAATTGCACTGCTGTTGTAAATAATGGTCTTTATATTTTGAATATTAAACCATCTCAAAATGTAACAAACAAAAGGCTTAAAGTAAGTCATAAAAATGAAACTTATATGTGGCATTGTCGTCTGGGACACATAAACAATACTCGCATATCCACACTTTTGAAGAGTGGGTACTTGGACGGATTTGATCGAAATCACATGACGTCTACGAATCTTGCTTATTAAGAAAAATGCCTAAATCACCTTTTAGCGGTAAATGGGTACGTGCCACCGAACTGTTAGCCCTTGTTCATAGTGACGTTTGTGGGCCCATGTCTAGCCAGCTAGAGGTGGATATGAATACTTCGTACCTTACATACGATGCATCACGTTATGGTTATGTATATCTTATGAGACACAAGTCGGAAACTTTTGAGAAATTCAAAAAGTTTCGACACGAAGTTGAAAAACAGACCAGTAAAAGTATTAAGACATTACGGTCGGACCGTGATGGCGAATACTTGAGCAATGAGTTTCTTGACTACTTGAAAGAATATGGTATTCTTTCACAGTGGACTCCTCCCGGAACACCTCAATTAAACGGTTGTGTCCGAACGAGGAGAGAAACCGTACCTTGTTAGACATGGTAACGTCTATGATGAGTCGCACTGAGCTACCTATTTCCTTCTGGGGATATGCATGAACAGTTCAATACTTATTTTGAATAAGATTCCTTCAAAGTCTGTTCAATAGACTCCGTATGAGATATGGACAGGAAAGAAACCGGGTTCTCATTCCTGAAGATTTGGGGTGCTGGGCATACGTCAAACGTTGGAAGGTACCAAACTAGAACCCAAATCGGAATAAATGCATTTTTTTGTGGGATATCCTAGGGAAACCAAAGGATATTACTTCTATCACCACGAGAGAACAAATTTTTGTGCTCTACATACGGTTTTCCTTGAGAAGGAATTCCTAAATGCAGTGATAAGTGGGAGGAAAGTAGAACTCGATGAAAATCGTAGTAGTGATACTATTCCTGGCATAGAATCCTCAACGGAACATGAACAGTTCATCAGGGATGAAGCTGTACCACAATCTTCGAATACACAAGGACCACGTAGGTCGGAGAGAGTCAGAAAACAACCTGAGAGGTATGGGTTTTTGATCTCACCTCATGTAGATATCAATCTCATTGACGAAGACGAGTCGACTACGTATGAGGAAGCGATATAAGGTATCGACTCCGGTTTATGGCAAGATGACATGAATTCCGAAATGGATTCCATGTATACCAACCAAGTTTGGACACTGGTTGATGCACCAGAAGGCGTAAAGCCTATTGGTTGCAAATGGATCTTCAAGAAGAAGACCGACATTGATGGCAACATACAAATGTACAAAGTTAGGCTTGTAGCGAAAGGGTATCATCAACGACATGATGTCGATTACGACGAAACTTTCTCACCCATTGCCATGATTAAATCCATTCGGATAATGCTTGTTATTTCTATTGGAGGATGTTTATATGCAACAGCCTGACGGTTTTGTCGTGCCTAAACATGCAAACAAGGTTTGCAAGTTAAATCGGTCCATTTATGGAGAAGCAAGCGTCGTGTTCTTGGAACCAACGTTTTGATGAGATCATAAAAGAATATGATTTCATTCAAAACAAAGATGTTCCTTGTGTATACAAGAAGGTTAGTGGGAGCGCACTGACTTTCATTGTCCTTTATGTTGACGATGTATTGCTTATGGGCAATGACATTCCCATGTTAACATCGGTGAAAGCTTGGCTTTCATTAAAATTCTCCATGAAAGATCTGGGAGAAACAACCTTTATTCTGGGAATAAAGATCTACCGGGAAAGATCTAGAAAGTTGCTTGGACTCTCCCAGAGCACGTACATTAACAAAGTGTTGAAAAGATTCAACATGGATCAGTCCAAGAGGGGACTTTTACCAGTGTCACATGGTGTCACTCTATCTAAGGACATGTGTCCTAAAACTCAAGATGAGAGAGACAACATGAGTAGGATACCGTTCGCCTCAGCAGTCGGATCATTCTTGTATGCCATGATAGTACATGACCTGATGTCTCCTATGCTTTGAGCATGTGTAGTCGCTATCAGGCTGATCCAGGTGAAGGTCACTGGATAGCGGTTAAGAATATCCTTAAGTATCTTAGACGGACTGGATGCTTTCTTAATCTATGGAGATGGAGAACTTGAGGTAACTGGGTATACCGATGCAAGTTTCCAAACCGATGAAGACGACTGTAAGTCGCAATCTGGGTATGTGTTTTGTTTGAATAACGGAGCAGTGAGCTGGAAATCTTCCAAGCAAGAGACTGTGCCGATTTAACAACATAAGCGGAGTATATCGCTGCAGTGAAGCAGCAAAGGAGGCAGTTTGGATACGAAAATTCCTAATTAGATTAGGAGTAGTTCTTTAGCAACTGAGCCCGTTCCATTGTATTGTGACAATAACGGAGCTATAGCGCAGGCTAAGGAACCACGGTCTCATCAACGATCCAAGCATGTTCTTCGACATTTCCATCTGATTCGTGAGATCATACATCGTGGCGATGTGAAGATCGAGAAGGTCGCATCAGATGACAACATTGCAGATCCGCTGACGAAAGCCATTCCTCAGCTGGCTTGAGTGACTGGCTATAGGCCAAGTGGGAGATTGTTGGACAATTTTGACCCATAGCGTCACTATTTGTAAAAGACATTGTGTTTTTGTACAAATTAATTATGTAGGAAAGGAAATTGCCTTTTATCATTTCGTAATTAGATTACTTAATTGTGTGAATGATGAAAGCCCTTATGATTAGTTCCGGATTGAGATGATATGAGATAGTATCAATCCACGATGGTTTAATCATTAACTATCCATAATCGTACTATTATCGAGACTGGACATCGATAATGCGGAATAGACTAGTATCGCACTTGTGCATGTTATGGAAGCGTAACATCATAGTTCTCATATATTTAAGTATTGGATACTTATGCAAGTGTGGTAAGAGATTATGTTTTACCGATGGTACGGAAAACAGCTTCGCTCTGGATAGACCCCTCGAAATCCCATTGGTAGTATGACTATGTGTCTATGGGAGTCCGCATCAGGGTAGATGTATTTGGTCTTAACCTGAGACTTGCATCGCTAGTACTTGCGACAATCAACACGCTTTGGTTTTGGTCGTCCAGGACTTTAACAGGTTCTATGTACGCCTCTTCTGGGTATATTGAGAATCGTAGTGTATTGGGTGTGATGTCAAGAAGGAAGTATCACTTCAGTCATATGGGATGATGGTCACGCAGGGATATAGAACTGGTTCTCTAAAGGGTTGCAACCATCGGGTTAATATGACTAGGTCATGATTATCCAATAATAAAGAGACTAGTTGCTAGTGATCCGATATATGCTTCGTACGGGGCAGACACTATTCCAGCCCCAGGCCTTGCATGTGACATCCGATACTGGATCGAGATACGCAATACTACGTATACTACGCCTGACATAGATTATATATTCCATTAAGAATATTTCTGGAGAATTGGGTAGGCATGGCGCTTTGCTAGAAGCCAACCTTGTCTATTAAATCGGTAAGCACGTAGTACGAGGTACGTACGTGTTCGGATAGTCCGACGACCAGATTTACTGCCAACATATCGAGGGATCTCTTGGGTCGCTTCCCGAAGATTCACCGATGACGTATGATTCGAGCATAATTAATCTAAGATTAATTGCTGAGAGATTTTATCTAGGATAAAATACTATTAGAAAAGAGAGAACGATTAATTTGTAATTAATCGATAAAATAATATATTCGATATATTAAACGAAATTAGATTTCGACGCAGAATTAAAATTAGATTTTAATTCGGGTAAATGAGTTAATTTAGAATTAATTCGTTAGTGACGTGAATAATAATTTTTCTAGGCATAATTATTTAATTAAATTCGATTTAATTACATCGTGACGAAAGTTCGTTAATTCGGAATTCGCGAACCCGAGCCCGAGAGTGTTTGCGGGCCCACTCGGATTTTGAATCAAGTGGGGCCCACATGTCACATCATATGTCACATCACTTGTCACTTTAAAGTTGCTTTTTGGTGATGGGTTTTGGTGAAGTTGGTGATGACTTCTTAAACACTCCAAACTTGATGGCATTGTTGACATTTACCAACTATGGTATATCATTATTTTAATTTTGAAATTGAAATATAAAATCAACAAAAATCATTATCTCTCTCCCTTTAGCCATTCACGGTTTTCACAAGAAAATTACTCTCTCCATTTTCTTTCTCTCTTGGTCGAACAAGGAAGGAAAGGAAGTGAAAAATTGTTTCAATTTTTCATAAGGCTAGCACCTTCAAGGAATCAATACAAGGTGATAGGGAACCTATTCTAAGAGCTTGGAATCATAAGACAAAGCTTGGAGCTTGGGATATCACCTTGGCCGAATTCTCAAAGACTTCTTGGAGGAATTTTTTACTTCTCAACACATCCAAATCCGTTCAATGTAAGTGTGTTTCTGCCACTCTTCTTTGCGTATTCATTTTATTACTATGCTTAAATGATCTTGGGATTATCCTAGAAACCCAACACTAAACTCTCTTCTACTTTTCAGACATTGGGGACAATTCTCATTTAGGTTTGGGGGAGGGGAATAGTTAATAGTATCTTGTTTTTATTGTGTTATTTTTTGTCCAAAATTTTTCGAAAAATTCAAAAAAATTGAAAAATTTTACGAAAATTAAAAATATATTTTGTGTTTTTGTTTTTAACTTATTAATCAGGTGAAATTGGTGAGAGATAGCTGTGTAAAGAGTTTTCACTCTTGATACGTATCTCAAACCTATTTTCAAAACAAGTTAATTTTTGTTTATTTCCTCTTGAATTATTTAATTTGTGAATTCTCCATAAAACTGACTAAAATGAATCTTCATATGCTTAGTTGGCAGATATTATCAACATGCATGGTAACATACGAATATGAGCTGTAATTGAAAAGTTTGTAAGATTCAATGCTCTAATTTAATTGAAGGAAATATCTATAAATGACAATGGAGTAAAAAAAAACATCTGAGATCCGAGTTATTAAGTCCGTAGGGGTGTTTTAACACCTAGTGCCCTAAAACCAACTGGTTTGGGAGCCATTGACCTAAAGCTCGCTACATGGATCAAAGATGTTGCAAAATATATTTATATCTGAAGTCTGAGTAATTAAGTCCGCATGGGTGTCTTAACACCTAGTGCCCTAAAGCCAACTGGTTAAGGAGCCAATGGCCCAAAGCTCGCTACATAGACGGAAGATATTGTATATAAATAAATAAAAATCAAAAATCAAAAATCAAAGAAAAAAATCAGAAAAATCAGAAAAAAAAAATTATTCCATTGCTACAAAAAGGTGTGAATTCTGATAAAACTTTAGGACAAAAATATTACTCTCTTCTCAACTGCACTTGTGACTATTATGGGGAAAAATGAGTTGATTAATATTTTGTTGGTTGTGTATATGAAGAATGGTCAAAATAATCGGAGAATTTACTTATTCGGTAATTTAGAAAGAAAGAAAACAACTACTAACTTGTAGTAGAAGTTTCACCTGTTTAGTCACTAACTTCTTTATTCTCTTTTCTCTTATCTTTTTGCTTTTGAATGCATTAGTTTTACTATATTTTTACTTTTATCAAACGTTTGTGGGTATCGTTGCTGTAAACCCACAAGAGACTACAACTCGTCCACTATGGACACCTAGTGGTTTAAAGGCTTATTGCATATGCTTAATGCAACTGTGATCCCTTTGAAAGTGGCTTAGCTTAATTTTATTTTAAATGTTTATGTTATTTTATTTTGTTGTTTTGCTCGAGGACTAGCAAAAATTAGGTTTGGGGCTGTGATGAGTGTAATTATAACACATATTTCCCACTCATTTAACCTAATAGTTGTATAGTTTCTCAAGTTTTATGAACGTTTTGATGTTTTTTTTTGTTTATTTTTTGTTTTTTTGTAGATAAAAATAATATTGGCCTTAACTTAATGGAATCAACTCGGGGCTAAAACGATGAAATCCGGAGAAAAAAAGGTCAAAAATGAAATTTTACTGTACGCGTCACGAAGTGCAGTCCTAAATTCCAATTTTCTGTAACTTTGGTATTTCGGCCATAACCTTTTCAATCTGATATCCGATTGAGCTTATTCAAGTTGCAGATTAAAGAAGACTCAAAGATCTACAACTTTTGATATTTTAAATTTTTTTTCGGAATTCCGAAGTTTTCAAGACCAAAATTATGAATAATCCAATGTGTTTGGGTAATTAATAAAGTCATTATCAAAAATAAAAAAATGGAAAAATGACAATTTACAATTGTCAAACTTCTTCAAAAAAATGCTTGCATGTTTGGTGGAGTGTTGTTTGGAGTATCTTGTGTTGGTTTATTCTAAAAGGTCCCAAGATCAAATCAAGACATGAAATAATGCGTGACACATCAACGGAGGTAGCGGAATACTCACATTGATCGGTTATGTTGTCGATTTGAAGATGATCATGCCCAAAAACGCACTGCCCGTGGTAAGCTACTGCATGCAGTCCCTGCCCTGCAAAACAGAAATCGGGTCTCAAAACGAAGCTCCCAAACTCCATCGGATGAGTCCCGCCTCATGGTCGAACCTCCCTACCACCTTCGCAAGACTGTAAGTGTGCTAGCACTTGATTTCTCACCATGAGAAACCACTCTTGGCTTCCCTTTGTTCACGCCCATTTCTGGTTCCAACCAGTGAAGATTTTATTCATTTGGGCGTGAGGAAGAGAGAAATGAGAGAGAAGAAGTTTTGTGTTAATTTAAAAAATGATTTACCAAAAATCAATTTATATTTATGCCATAATTTTTATTAAATTAATAATAAATATGACACAAAACATGCAATGGCTTAGAGTGTCAAACACTCAAACTCCATGCAATGACATTGAGTGCAATGTACACATCTACATGCAAAGCATTAGAATGACATGTGTCATGTGGGCCCCACACGTTTCCAAATGAAAGTGGGCCCACGTACACTCACGCGTTCGGGTTCGATATTTCCCGAAATACCGAGCTTACGTCGCGACGTTAATTAAATCGAATTTAAATAATAATTGCGCCTGGCGAAATTATTATTTACGTCGCTAACGAATTAATTCTAAATTAACTCGTTTGCCCGAATTAAAATCTAATTTTAATTCCGCGTCGAAATCTAATTTCATTTAATATATCGAATATATTAATTCATCGATTAATTCCAAATTAATCGTTCTCTCTCTTTAGACGACATTTTATCTCCCGGATAAAATATCTCCGTTATTAATCCTAGATTAATTTTCTCTCTCTTTTATATAATCCCAGATTATTCAAGAGTGCGAGTTGTGCGTCATCGGTGGATTATCGGGAAGCGACCCATGAGATCCCCGGATAATCTGGCAGTAAATACGGTCGTCGGAGTATCCGAATCACGTACGTACCAAGTACTACGTTCTACCGATTTACGAGACAAGGTCGACTCCTAGCAAAGCACCAAGTCTACCCAATTTTCCGGACATATCCATTTAAGAATATTAAGATCTGTATCAAGCGTAGTATACTAATGTATTGTGCATATCGGCCCAGTATCGGATAATCACGTGCTAGGGCTGGGGCTGGATAAGTGTCTGCCCCGTCCGAAACACATATCGGATGTCTGGTAACTAGTCTCTATAATCGGATATTCATGACCTGGTCATAATATCACGATTGGATGCGCATCACTTTAAGAGCACTAATACCGTATCCTGCGTGACATCATCTCCATTATGACTGGAGTGACACTTCCGTCTTGACATCACATCCAATACACTACGATTCTCTGATAACCCAGAAGAGGTGAACACAGAACCAGTTAAGATCCCCCACCACCAAACCAAAGTTTACCGATTGTCGTAAGTATTAGCGATGTAAGTCTCAGGTTAAGACTATACACACCTACCTTGATTTCGGCCTCCCATAGACACCTAGTCATAATACCAATGGGATTCCGAAGGGTCTATCCAGAGCGAAGCTGTTTCCCGTACCATCGGTGAAACACGACCTCCTATCGCACTTGCACAAGTATCCAATACTTATATATATGAGAACTATGCCGTTGTGCCCTCACAACGCGCACAAGTGCAATACTAGCCTATTCCGCATTATCGATGTCCAGTCTCGATAATACTACGGCTAGGGATATTTAATGATTAATCCTTCGTGGACTGATACTGTCTCATATCATCTCAATCCAGGAACTAATCATAGGGACCTCTCTTCATTTATATATCTATGGTGATCTAATCACAAATGATGAGAGTGCAATTTCCTTATTACATAGTTAATTTGCTACAACAACACAATGATCTGTGCAAATAGTGACGCTATGGGTCATATTATCCACAATCTCCCACTTGGCACATAGCCAGTCACTCGAGTGTCCCACACCTGAACTATGTACGGTTCGCTCGCTCAATTGCTGAGGAAAGGTTTTCGTCAGCGGATTTGTTCGATTATCGTTTGACGCGATTTATACGATCATCACATCGCCACGATGTATGATCCGAACGAATCAGATGATATAGAAGTATATATCTGGATCGTCGATGAGACCTTTAATTCCTTAGCCTGTGCTGACCCCTAGCTCAGCTGCTAACAGAACTATATCTAATCTAATTAGATTTATTCTTGATCCAAATGGCTTCTATTGCTGCCTCAGCTGCAGCATTAATCCGCATTTGTTGTTTATTCGGCAACAGTTATCTTGCTTGGAAGATTTCCAGCTCACTGTCCCGGTGTTCAAACTTTATAGTACCAACCGCAGTATTTTACCGGTTTGGAAACTTGCAGCAGTGATCCCAGTCACTTCAAGTTCTCCATCTCCATAGTTTAAGACAACATCTTTAGTTCTCTCAGATACTAACAGATGTTCTTTAATCTTCTTCAATCCAGTGACTATCACTTGGATTGACCCGATTGTGACTCCATATGCTCAAAGCATATGAGACACCAACACAAGTACATTTTTAAATGTACAATTTCTCAGAGAGTGTTAACAACCCAAATCTATCCCAGTAGATCTTTATTCCTTGAATAAAGGTTGTTACTCCCGAATTCTACGGAGAATTTCTATGAAAGAATATCTATGAAAGCCAAGCTTTTCCACACCAATTGCTTTATGGGAATTTCACTGTCAGTGCGCTCTCCCACTAACCTCCTTATATACACAAGAATTATTTAGCTTTGAATCAAATCATAAACCATTATGATTATTTCAAAATAACAGTTCCAAGAACCTTATGCTTGCATCAATCCAAACATGGATCGAATAACCCGCAAACCTTGTTTGTCGGTTATATAAAATCGTCAGGATGTTGTAAAACATCCTCCAAAAGGTTTCCTTTTCAGGAAAGCGATTTTGATTTATAACTGACACATTTCATAAATGAAATATACATTTATTATTTTTTTTTTTAAGCATTTTCAAATGGATTTACCATGGCAACAGGTAAAAGGTTGAACCGTTATTAACACAATGTTGATAACGATACCTTTCTGTCAAAACCTTAGGTTTGCACGTTGGTATATTTGCCTTCCATGTATGTCTTCCTTGAGACGTTTAATGTACCAAAGGCACAACGCCTTGTGGTACAACAACTAGTATCCAAACATAGTTGTTATACATGGAATCCATTTCGGACTCATGGCACTTTGCCATAACTTGGAGTCGATACCTCGTATCACTTCCTCCTCTAAACGTAGTCGGATGGTACACCACCATAAGATTGACATCTTTATGGGGTGAGATCAGAAACCCATACCCTAGGTTGTTTTCTGACTCTATCCGATTTACGAAGTTCTTGTGTATTTGAAGATTAATGGTATAGTTTCATCATAGATGAACTATTTGTGTTCCATTAAGGACTTCGTGCCTTGAACATGTACTCCGATTTTCATCGAGTATCACTATCCTCCCACTGACCACTGCATATCGGTATTCCTCTCAGGAAAAACCGCATGGTGAGCAACAATCACATTGTTCTCATGTGAGATTTATAAGTACTATACTTAAGGTTTCCCTTAGGATAACCTATATTGGCACTTATCCAATTGGGTCCTAAGTTTGGTATCATCCAAACGCTATGCCTGGCATACCCAAATTATCAGGAATGAGAAACCCCGTTTCTTCCATGTTCATATCCTATATGATATCTGTCAAATAGATTTATATGGAACCTTATTCTAAATAAGTTTTGCACTGTTAATACATATCCTGTTGAAGGAATTGTAGCTCAGAGCGACTCGTGATAAACCTTATCATGTCCAACAAAAATTCGGTTTTTGGTTCGGACACACCGTCTAACTAACGTGTCTCGGGAGGAGTCCTCATATGAAAGAATACCATACTCTTTCATTTATATATGAAACTTACTGCTTAAGTATTTTCCATTTCGGTCTTACCGTGGCGGAATAACACTATAGCCGATCTGTTTGTCTACTTCGTGTCGAAACTCTAAAGTTTCCGATCTGTGTTCTTCAAAAGAAACACATAACCACAACGTGATGTCACATCCGTTAAGGTCACGAAATATTCATGTTCACATCTAGCCTAGCTAGATATGGGCCCACTTACTTCACCATGAATAGGGCTAACAGATCGGTGGCCCTTTTACTATTACCAAGTAAATAGTATTCTTAGGTATTTACCTAATAAACTAGATTCGCAGACCTTGTTTGAATAGTCAAATCAGTCCTAGTACCCACTCTTCAAAAGTGTGGATATACGAGTCTTGTTTAATAAACTAGATTCGTAGACCTTATTTGAATAGTCAAATCAGTCCTAGTACCCACTCTTCAAAAGTGTGGATATACGAGTCTTGTTTAATTGTGTCCCAGACAACAATGCCACAAATAAGTCTCCATTGATCAAATCAATTTGAGCTATTTATTTGTCATTTTATATGTTTGAGATTTTATTTATATTCAAAATATAAATTCTGTTATTACATCCAATGTATTTATCTCAGTATCATCTTTATAATGAAACACTTTAGTGTTCTAGAATATAAAGGTTTTATCCGCAATGGATTAAACACTGATATAGAGATAATGACTCTAGATAAACTAGTTACATTATGAAGTTTCCTAATTTAAATACATACCCAAAGGGTAGTTTCTAAACTTAGGTATCTACGGTCGAAACAGCGACTTTCGTCCCGTTTCCGATTCGCAGAGAAATCTCGGCTTGAAGCCAGTATCCAGCTCACAGCGGATTCTGAACGTCAATACATATATTTTATGTACCACACTAAGTATTTAAAATCCAATTTTAATACTAGTAGTGAACATAACTTTGACAAATATTTAAAGTTAGAGCCTCGCCCTTTCTTTAATTCCTTCGTGTCTTCCATATCCAAATGGTAGTCACTTTGGGATATGTCAATTATCCTTTTCAATATTTCACAAACCTTTGGCCAAGCCTTGGGTTTCGGAATATCGAAACGATGTGCACCTTGTGCTACATGCCCAATTGCAAACTTTGACTTTTCTCCACTAGAATAGTCAATTAATTCTCCAAGAATTATTAATTGCATTTTAATACTTTTAAATCTAAAGATAGATTTATTGTAAGTATATTAATTAAGCACTAAAGTCATCATCACATAAATCTTCCAAAGACTTTATGCTCTACTATTTGCTTAATTATGGGCTTAGTAATAATAAGTTATTTTATCAAATAAATTAACCTATTATCGATTCCCAATTGAAAATTAAATC
The DNA here is from genome assembly GCA_019454045.1 of Zanthoxylum bungeanum. Taxonomy (NCBI): domain Eukaryota; kingdom Viridiplantae; phylum Streptophyta; class Magnoliopsida; order Sapindales; family Rutaceae; genus Zanthoxylum; species Zanthoxylum bungeanum. The sequence goes on along the minus strand of SKCR01010958.1, from coordinate 10,522 downwards.
ATTTAAAACATTTAATCCAAGGATTATATATTTTAAATATTCAACCTTTTCAATTCTTTACTTGATTTTAATAGTCCAACTATTTAATCAATATTAAGGTACTATTTATTATAATGATTACAATAATCCAATTATTTAATCAACTATAATTTTAATATTGATTACTATAATCCCATTATAAATCAACTATCATTTAATTCAATTATATTGATTACTATAATCCAATTACAAAATCAACTTATATTGAATGAGTTTGTATATAGTCCACTATATATTTTAATATTGATTACTATAATCCCATTATAAATCAACTATCATTTAATTCAATTATATTGATTACTATAATCCAATTACAAAATCAACTATATATTGAATGAGTTTGTATATAGTCCAACTATATATATTTTTTAAAACAACATAAAATATTAGTCCGACTAATACTTTTGATTAATATGACGAGTAAAATATAAATGAGCGTGTTTAGCGAGTATTCGAACGAATGTTGCAAATTCAATACTTGCCTCCCACTATTTTTCGTCGAGCCTCTAACCCTCTGTGGAGTACTCGGGAAACCGCGTTTCCTAGTGGGCTAGGATCCTATTAAATAACACACAACCCTGACTTTGGTCAATAAAAAGCTGTATGCTATTTAACTAGGTAGATCTCACAGATCAATTGGATCTCATCCAATTCCTAGATCCGGTTAGGTGGACATCCAAGTCCGAAACATATGTATAATGTCAATGTATCCAATACATTTTCCCAACCATATCCTCCGAATCATCTAGGCCATGGCTTTGGCCAAAAACAAACCTAATGATTCCAGTTAAGCAGGACCCATTGACGAGGAAAGTTTCGTAATCAATGTCATTGGACAAAAAGTGATCTGACTTTGGCCAATAAAAATCACGATTGGACAAGACACCGATATGCAACAAAACTCTCATGATTCAAGTACATCCTTGATTGACAAAGGTCTTGACTTTGGTCAAAAACAAACAAACCAATGCCAACTTCGGATCTTGAACAATAATCATTCAATGGAAGGATATTTGCTTAATATAAATTGAGGGATTTTCGCGTGCAAATTGGCTACCAATTTAATTATCTTTGTTAAGGTCTCATCATCATACACCCTTAAACATGCATTCTAAATACATAATAAAGCGAGTATGAAATAAATAATAATGATATGCGGATGGATACTTAACACATTGATCCTAGATCAAATCTCTCCCTTTCTCACTCAAGCTAGCACTTGTACTACTTCTACCCGTTACACTACACTTCTAAAGAAACCTCATATACATAGAGGGGAATAGGTGAGAAGAGAATACAAAGAGAAAGAAGGTGATAAGGCTGGACACGCAGGTCCAATTTAATAAATCGAATTTATTACAACAATTTCTAAAATTGCCCACCCATCTAATATCCATCCGATATACATTATTCATTCAACACAACCACGTATTCACACACATATATATACAAACAAGACATGCTTTTACAACCAATCTAATCCAATTAATTAGTCTTTATTTAAAGTGATCATCCAATGTTCAAACAACGGTTTGATTTTGCACGAGTCCAACTCGATTGAGAATAAGTACATAAGGTACGAATTCACGAATTATATCGAACTACTTATTAAATCTAATTTAATTCGTATTCAATACTAATTCAATTATTTAATTCCAAATTAAATGTTTACACTTTTAATATGCTTTAAAGACTTAGATTCTAAATCTAATCCTATTGGGTCTCAAAGCCCAACTAACATCCAATGTTAATTCAATTCAAGTCAAATGGGCTTTCAATTGGTTTATTAAGGCTTGGGCTTTGGTCAATGTGGGTCAAACCCAATTATCAAGCCCAAATAAGGAATCACCCTTAAGTGCTATAAAACCAATTTTAAGCCCATAAGGCCCAATTAAATTTTTTTAAAGCCCATTAATTAAATTTTTAATATTCCAAACATTAAAGTCCAATTAATTAAAGTGTAATACCAAGATTAATATATTAAACCAAATATTTCAAAAATACCCATTTAATTTATTAATCATCTATTTTTCAAAATAAATGTCCAACATTAATTTTAACAAAAATCAACTCATTTACATGTCCATTATGTATTCGGCCAAGGTGAGTTTTTTGTGCCGATTTGTTTTTCAATCCGATTGAATTACTAATCTACGTCCCGTACACGTTCTAAGTCATCCAATGATCTTAAACACAAAAAATTCCAATCCAATCCACTCCAAGTAGCAACACATTCGGCCAAGGCATGAATTTGGGGAAAAATCATCCAATGCATTTTTCATAAAATTGATTCCATATAACATCATGCTATATACATGTAAGCATTCTTATTAATCAAATTTCACAAGAACATGCTTCAATCAATTTCATCATACCATTCGGCCAAGGTTGGATTTTTGGGGAAAAATCATCCAATGCATTTTTCATAAAATTGATTCCATGTAACATCATTCTATATACATGCAAGCATACTTATTCATCTTTCACAAGAACATGCTTCAATCAATTTCATCACACCCATTCGGCCAAGGTTAAATTTTTGGGGAAAAATCATCCAATGCATTTTTCATAAAATTGATTCCATGTAACATCATTCTATATACATGCAGCATACTTATTCATCAAATTTCACAAGAACATGCTTCAATCAATTTTACCAAATTTTAACCTAAAATTTCATGCTTGCAACATTAGCTCATGATGCCATTGTTGGTTTATTCTAAGGTCCCAAGATCAAATCAAGACATGAAATAATGCGTGAACACATCAACGGAGGTAGCGGAATACTCACATTGATCGGTTATGTCGATTTGAAGATGAATCATGCCCAAAACGCACTGCCTTGGTAAGCTTACTGCATGCAGTCCACTGCCCGGCAAAACAGAAAATCGGTCTCAAAACGAAGCTCCAAAACTCCATCGGATGAGTCCCGCCTCATGGTCGAACCTCCCTACCACCTTCGCAAGACTTGTAAGTGTGCTAGCACTTGATTTCTCACCATGAGAAACCACTCTTGGCTTCCCTTTGTTCACGCCATTTCTGGTTCCAAACCAGTGAAGATTTTCTTCATTTGGGCGTGAGAGAGAGGAGAAATGAGAGAGAAGAAGTTTTGTGTTAAGTTAAAAAATGATTTACCAAAAATCAATTTATATTTATGCCATAATTTTTATTAATTAATAATAAAATTATGACACAAAACATGCAATGGCTTAGAGTGTCAAACACTCAAACTCCATGCAATGACATTGAGTGCAATGTACACAATCTACATGCAAAGCATTAGAATGACATGTGTCATGTGGGCCCCACACGTTTCCAAATGAAAGTGGGCCCACGTGCACTCACGCGTTCGGGTTCGATATTTCCGAAATACCGAGCTTACGTCGCGACGTTAATTAAATCGAATTTAAATAAATAATTGCGCCTGGCGAAATTATTATTTACGTCGCTAACGAATTAATTAAATTAACTCGTTTGCCCGAATTAAAATCTAATTTTAATTCCGCGTCGAAATCTAATTTCATTTAATATATCGAATATATTAATTCATCGATTAATTCCAAATTAATCGTTCTCTCTCTTTAGACGACATTTTATCCCGGATAAAATATCTCCGTTATTAATCCTAGATTAATTTTCTCTCTCTTCTATATAATCCCAGATTATTCAAGAGTGTGAGTTGTGCGTCATCGGTGGATTATCGGGAAGCGACCCATGAGATCCCCGGATAATCTGGCAGTAAATACGGTCGTCGGAGTATCCGAATCACGTACGTACCAAGTACTACGTTCTACCGATTTACGAGACAAGGTCGACTCCTAGCAAAGCACCAAGTCTACCCAATTTTCCGGACATATCCATTTAAGAATATTAAGATCTGTATCAAGCGTAGTATACTAATGTATTGTGCATATCGGCCCAGTATCGGATAATCACGTGCTAGGGCTGGGGCTGGATAAGTGTCTGCCCCGTCCGAAACATATCGGATGTCTGGTAACTAGTCTCTATAATCGGATATTTATGACCTGGTCATAATATCACGATTGGATGCGCATCACTTTAAGAGCACTAATACCGTATCCTGCGTGACATCATCTCCATTATGACTGGAGTGACACTTCCGTCTTGACATCACATCCAATACACTACGATTCTCTGATAAACCCAGAAGATGTGAACCAGAACAGTTAAGATCCCCCACCACCAAAACCAAAGTTTACCGATTGTCGTAAGTATTAGCGATGTAAGTCTCAGGTTAAGACTATACACACCTACCTTGATTTCGGCCTCCCATAGACACCTAGTCATAATACCAATGGGATTCCGAAGGGTCTATCCAGAGCGAAGCTGTTTCCCGTACCATTGGTGAAACACGACCTCCTATCGCACTTGCACAAGTATCCAATACTTATATATGAGAACTATGCCGTTGTGCCCTCACAACGCGCACAAGTGCAATACTAGCCTATTCCGCATTATCGATGTCCAGTCTCGATAATACTACGGCTAGGGATATTTAATGATTAATCCTTCGTGGACTGATACTGTCTCATATCATCTCAATCCAGGAACTAATCATAGGGACCTCTCTTCATTTATATATCTATGGTGATCTAATCACAAATGATGAGAGTGAAATTTCCTTATTATATAGTTAATTTGCTACAACAACACAATGATCGTGCAAATAGTGACGCGATGGGTCATATTATCCAACACTTGTGGCATGTTTGGTGGAGTGTTTGGTGGAGGATTTTGTGGAGTGTTTGGTGGAGCAATTGGTGGAGAAATTGGTGGAAGCCTTTAGATTTTCCTATAAATACCAAGGTATTTCATTTGTAATTCTCATGCTTTCCTTAGGTTTTTGTAAGGAATTTAAGGATTGCATCTTAATTGTATTTATTTTCAGTATTTAATTTATGCATTTTTATTTTCAGTAATAGTAGTAGTTTATTTTCTTTTATTTACTTTTATGTTTTGTAGTTAATTTTCCGCTGGGGGAAGGGTGAAGCTTTTATTATTTTAGTTTAGATTAATCTCCCTTAAATATAATATGGAAAATTATAATTTAACATAAAAGGTTATACCGCCTTAATGGCTGGTTTTAGTTATTTGACATAATGTGACACCGCCTATGTTAGGGATATGCCCTAGACCCAACTTGTGGATGGGCTATATGTACATGTATTTATAATATTTTCATTAATTAATAAAATGAAAATCTTTATTATATTTGTCTTACATAAATTATTTGAATCATCAAACACTGTAATAAAGCCATTGGAGTAATAAGATGATGGCTTCCACGCCTTATGAGAATCATTACTCTCAAACGTTCCTAGTCATAGTTTTGTGAATAATCTGGGCGTTCACAAAGCGGAGATACTAGCATGATGATATGATCCGCCCTTAATTGGGGTAGCCGATCTCATAGGCTACTAGCGGAGATTCGTCCGCTTGGTGTATCACATGGATGCATGAGTTGCTCGTGTCCATGGAACTGACCGCCGAAAGTTTTCATATGGAGTGTTTATCCCATGTGTCTGTGAGAACTTTCATTTATCGATTATATGACTAGTCCTTAAACTTGAGGTCTTTACAATCTTATGTGTGGATCAAATAACTTTCACATTCTCCTTCCCCGGTTCAAAAGATCCGGTCATATGGGCATGATTGGGTCATTTGTTGAAACACATGAAGTTTGTAAAGATACAACAGAGAATCGCCACTCTCTCGGATAATATTTTCCTATAAGAGTAGTATTCCAGTTCGCGGGTTGATATGTGTGATCAGAGCTTGAGACTGTGGCCGCAGCGGAAGAATCATGTGAGATTCTTGGGCTAGCACCAAGGGCAAAATACCCGTGCACTCAAGGAGTACTCTTGCCGTTGAGTTTTGTCTTTGATGTGTGCATCTTTGGAGGCCAAACACTTGGGTGGCTCTTTGGAACGTGGATGAGCTTGCTGAGTTCGAGAAAAGCTTGTAGATTGGTGGGAGGACTGGAGGAGTGTTCGGTTCATGTAAGTCTTTTTCTTTCTTTATTTTAATTAGAGTTCTTATGATATTTAACATGTTTAGGTTTATATTCTTTGCATGTTTTATAAGTTTTTATGCTTAGAATATATAGTAACATGCCTAGGCTTGTAGAATAATCAAAACAAATGGGTCTTGGGCAAAGGGATAACGGCATCAGGCTTCATAATTTTTGGATTTCCGCTGCACACTCGTGGCCGCTTCCCAACAGTGGTATCAACGCGCCATTTTTTATTAGTTCTCTCCCATTTGAACTCGAAATTGCGTGTGTAAAAGTTCGTTGGAAAGCTAACACCCTAACTTAATTTTAGGCAAAAGTTTTGCATGATTTGGTTAAGATTTGAATTATGAAATTGCATTTAAAGTTCACGCATCTGTAAAAAATATGAATAGTAAATTTATTTGAATAAAATAAAATGCAATATCATAATTAAATATTAATCAAAGTTATTTAATGCCTAAAATAATTCCAACATATTAAAACTCATATGCTTGATGATTCAATGTATGATTAGAATTGGCATGATTATTTTAGGGTGCAAGCATCTAGAGACTTTTTAAGGAAATATAGAGTGTATTGCTTATCCCTTAGCTAAGTAATTATTCCGTTATGAACTCAGAGATTTATTACCTTTAAGGCTAATAAATATAAATCACTTATTTATAATAAAAGACATTATAAAAGATACAAGTGGGGTGGGACCAATGCGTTAATAAAACTTTCCAAACTAAGGTTAATTTAACCAAAGGTATTACTAGAGTTAAATAATGATTTGGTGGCTTCCTTCACTCACTACCTGTTTATAGCCAAATGGAAAAGCTGTGAAGACATCTAGATAATCATTTACTGAAGGCTTACCTTAAAGCATATTTAAAGTGTTGGACTAATTTGGAGGATCTATTGTTATTCTTATCACCAAGGCAATAAGAGCCTAAGAGGTAAAGGTATTTAAGAGAGTTCGCTCCACCCTCCCTCTGGGGAATTTTCAATGGAGGAATCCATTTGATAGTTATTCACTTACATTGCTAAAATCCTCAATAATAATTTAAGTCTAAAATTTGCCTCCCATTGTAAAGTATAGACCCTAGAGGCTTAAACCATATTGGCAGGACTAGGCTTTACTAGACTGACCAATACCAATTTGTCCCTAAATCGTACTATTGACAATGGTTTGACCTTTCTGAGTCATAAGATGCAGCGACCCCTAGGCGTGGTCTTATAACTTAGTGGCAAAGATTGGGTGTCCACAAGGACTAGCATAAGCTATGGCATGTTTGATTGCCCAACCCAATGATTAAGGAATAGTGATTTATATCATAAATTGGTTGGGAACCTACCTAATTATCGTATTTTATAACGACTGGCACTAGTCGGAGTTATGAAATGATGATAATTGGATCCTTTCCAATAAAAAATCCATCATATTGGGGTTGATGTGATTTGCTTAAAATTTTAAAACAATTGAGTGGGAGCAACTTTATAATATTAAAAGCCCATGTTATTATGAAACATTAATGAAAACATATTCCTAATTTTAACATTCTCTCTTAACAGGTGGGTTAAAATATTTCACAAACATTCAAATGGAAAATAGAGTATCACTTCGTTCCATCGTTGATGAGTATAAGCTCAAATGGGACAACTACAATGACTGGTTTAGAAACCTTAAAATTGTCTTACGACAATAAAAGATTTTATATGTTCTTGAAAGACTATTTCCTCATGAACCCGCAGAAGATGCTGACCAAAATACATTTGATGCTTGGAAGAAACACGTCGATGATGATGAGCAAGCATTTTGCATAATGCTTGGCTCTATGTCGGACGAACTTCAGAAAGCTCACGAAGATATGGATGCTCAAACCATCATCTTTCACTTGAAGGAGTTGTATGCAACTTCCGTTCATACCGTGAGATTCCAAATGTCATGTGCCTTATTCCAAACAAGGTATAAGGATGGATCTTTTAGTGGACATGTGCTTAAGATGATTGGCCACATTGAAAAATTGGCCAACCTCGGGTTCATCATGGATCATGAGATAGGTCACAATGTAATTCTTCAGTCCTTACCAAAAGACTTCTCTAACTTTATTATGCAGTTTCATCTGTCTGATAAAGAAGCTACTTTAGCAGAATTGCATAATCTGATAAAGCAAGCAGAGAAGGACTTGAATCCGGAGCTTAAAACCTCCGTCATGCTTACAGGTACGGACCTGAAGCCACGAGGCCCAAAGAAAAATAAGGGCAAGGCCAAGGCTCCAGATCACCTAAAGCCCAATGGTAAGGTGGAGAAGAAAAAATGAAAGGGGAAATGTTTCTTTTGTGGAAAAAAGGGTCATTAGAAGATAGACTGCAGATCCTTGAAAGCCAAAGAAGCTAGGGAAGCCCAAGAGGACAAGAAGCCTAATGCTTCAGGTATGTTGTATATGATTGAACTATATTCTCAAAACTCTGAACCTTCTACTTGGGTGCTTGACACTGGTTGTGGGACTCACTTTTGTAACAATGTGCATGGCCTGAGAAACAGTAGGAGACTCCGTCATGGGGAGGTTGACTTACACATGGGTAATAGAGCAAAACTGGCTGCATTGTACGTGGGGACTTATTCATTAGTTTTGCCGAATGGTTTAGTTTTAGACTTAGAAGATTGAGTTTATGTACATTCTCTAGTAAATAACATCATTTCAATTTCTTCTTCATGTAATAAAGGCTTTTCATGCCTAATAAGTTGTAATGAATGTTCTATTTATTTCAATGAAATAAAATATAGAGATGGTATTTTGAATAATGGTATCTATGTCTTACAAACTAACAAAGAATGTTCAACCCCTAATATATACAAAGTTAACTCGAATAATCTCAATGAATCACTTCTATGGCACAGTCGCTTAGGTGATATCAATGAAACAAGATTAACTAAGCTACATAAGGATGGGTATTTCAGACCCTTCAAATATTAACCTTATGGAAGTTGTGAGTCTTGTTTACTTGGTAAAATGACCAAATTACCCTTCAAAGGTAAATGACAGCGTGCAGCAGAGACATTAGAACTCATACACTATGATGTGTGTGGACCAATGTCAGTCACCGCTAGAGGTGGATTCTCCTACTTTATTACCTTTATCGATGATCACTCACGATATGGGTATGTGTACCTTATGCGGTACAAATCTGAAGCCTTTGAGAAATTCAAAGACTTCAAAGCTGAAATAGAAAACCAGCTTAATAAAAGTATTAAGTCACTAAGGTCTGACTGAGCTGGTGAATACTTAAGCAACGAATTTCACGATTACTTGAGAGAAAATGGCATCGTTTCCCAGTGGACTCCTCCGGGAACTCCACAGCATAATGGGGTCTCCTAAAGGAGAAATCGGACATTATTAGATATGGTCCGATCAATGATGCCAGGTACGGATCTACCTCTTTCATTTTGAGGTCTTGCTTTAGAAACTGCAACACTACTACTAAACCAAGTTCCTTATAAGACTGTTAGTCAAACACCATATGAGTTATGGTCTAGGAAACGTCCTAGTATTAGTTATCTAAGAGTTTGGGATGTGACATATATGTTAAGCTCACACGAACTAACAAATTGGATGATAGGGCAGTTAAATATAAGTTTGTAGGATACGCCTTGAACTCAAGAGCATACATGTTCTACGTCCCAAATGAGCAAAAAACATTTGTCTCATGAATGCTAAATTTCTAGAGAATGAATTCCTTCTCAAGAAATATAGTGGGAGTAGACTTGACCTCGATGAGGTACGAGAAGAACAAACTAACATAGAACTAAACCCCAGGCCCCTCAAAAGGGCAACGACGGTATAATCACAAGGTTATGAACTTAGAAGGTCTGGTAGGGAAAGATATGAGACTGAAAGATATGGTTTCCATATTGATGAGGAACATGATCAGGTCATTGATAATGACGATCCCACCAGTTATGATGAAGCAATGCATGACATTGATTCAGTCAAGTGGCTTGAGGCCATGCAATCCGAAATAGACTCTATGTATCAGAATCAAGTCTTGGACTTGGTGGATGCACCTGAAGGGATAAAACCCATAGGCTTTAAGTGGATTTACAAGCGTAAAACTGATGCAGAAGGCAACATCCAAACCTATAAGGCTAGGTTGGTGGCGAAAGGTTATAGACAAATCCAAGGAATTGACTATGATGAAACTTTCTCGCCTGTTGCAATGATAAAGTCCATTCGAATTTTACTGGCATTAGCTGCACACTTTGATTATGAGATTTGGCAGATGGATGTCAAAATAGCTTTCCTTAATGGGAACCTTGTAGAGGAAGTCCATATGACACAACCTGAAGGGTTTGCATCTAGGGATGATCATAATAAAGTATGGAAGCTTAAACGACCCATTTATGAACTCAAACAAGCCTCTAGAAGTTGGAATATACGATTTGATTAATTGGGTTATTTGGGTATT